>PNEQ01036407.1:0-19889 GCA_003012365.1 Medauroidea extradentata | reverse complement strand
CAGAGTTGGTGGCAGTAATTAAGAGAATGGGCTCGTTGAGCGCAGTATGACGCGCGCCGTCAGTACGTGGCCAGCAGCAGGGGTGGGGCAAAGAGTTGCCGCAGTATTGGTGGCAGTAATTAAGAGAATGGGCTCGTTGAGCGCAGTATGACGCGCGCCGTCAGTAGCGTGGCCAGCAGCAGGGGTGGGGCAAATAGTTGTGGCAGTGTTGGTGGCAGTAGGCTAATTAAGAGAATGGGCTCGTTGAGCGCAGTATGACGCGCGCCGTCAGTAGCGTGGCTAGCAGCAGGGGTGGGGCAAGGAGTTGTGGCAGTGTTGGTGGCAGTAATCAAGCAATAGCAGGGCGTCCTCCTCCCTGGTTATTTGTATCGCCTCGTTACGCTGCACCGCGACTACAATATGCCCACAAATAACACGTACGCCGACGCTCTAGGACTGTCCTAATGGACCCGGCAACCTTGCCTCCGTAGCGAACCGAGACACGACGCTACCTCGCAGCGATTAAGCGATCCCTGTCAAACTTCTCAGATTCCCGCGTGGCCAGCCACTGATACTTTGTGTAGGATTTGTGATGTTTCTGCCGCTTATGAAGACTCGTGAACTCTTCGGTTAGTTGTCATTACACGCCACTGGAGCTCAACGTCCAAACAAATACAGGATTCTGAGAATTACCAGAAAATTCTGTCGTCAAACTAGCTGACATTTAAGCATGGGCTTTTGCTTTATATTTCATTTATCCTGTGAATATCACTACTTGAACTGAAAACGAAAGAACTTTCTGCTTCCCGTGTTGTAAAATACAAACTAATATTCAGTAGTAGAGGTATACCGAACAACGATACTCCATACTGGAAATCGTTTGACCTATAGTTATGATTCATCCGCCAACTGATGAAATGAAGTGGCAAACCATTAAAATCGCACTATACCCACAGTTGGACCAACAGAAGACTTATACATGAAACAACAACCAGTAATCAGAAATAGTTAATTGTAGACCTAAGACGTATGGCGGGAACCACTATTTTGATAAAGTAATATCTGTCCTATTGGATGATGTCACTACATATAACACAGCCTATGACATCACCTATGACGTCGTCACTCCTTAGCTCGTCGTGTGGATACATCACCATGAGTACGATGTAATCTGTACCCACAATCTAGTATGATTCTTCCAAAATGTATTTTGTTTTATTATTTTTTGCTACTGTCCTGTGTTCATACGAGATGTGTTGCATGCGTCTGCGTAGTTTGCCATCTTGTTTATCTCGTCACTCGCCTTGGTCGTTGCAGTCAGCGGCCATCTTTGATTCTTGAATTGCCCACCAGATGTACTGCAGCATCTTTGGATCTGTAGTCTTCCATAGAGAGTGCTGATACTTTGATCCCTGGTTTTCCACAAAGAATGCTGCTGGAAATGCAATTTGGCGAATCTTGGGGCATCGTGTTGTAGCTTGCAATGATAAAGTAAGTGCATTTATATGTAATGAAGGGATGTTACAGTTAACACAAATGAGTTGTAGTACCAATTGAAAGTATCATAAATTTTCATTAAGAGATAATACAAACAATTGGTCGCAGATTCACACGGGCCATCTCTCTGCTCCAAGAAATAAAATAAACATTACACGTGGGTCATTTTAACATTTATCAGTCGACTGTTTTAATTACTGTCATTTTCCTTTGCATATCACTCGTAAGGCATATTCTGGGGTTTTATTTCGCAAAAAATTATTGTGTTAACCAAACGAAAAGTATTTCATTTCCTGTAATGTTAACAATGGAGCTGGACAGGGAGATGGAGTGTCGTAAATTTTGTTCAATATTATTCTGGAAATAAATCAATTAAAAAATACAATAAAGCCATAAAAGAAGGAATGGTAGAAGGAATCAGTTTCAGCACAAGGAACAAGGAACAGGGTTTGATGATGAAGTGCCTATAGTTTGCTGTTGAAGTCATATTCCCACCTGAGAAAAAAGATAAATGCTCTCTGTAATGTGTATCAGATACAATGAGAGAGATTTTGGTCAGTGCCTTAAGCGCAGGTGTGGGGGGAGGGGGACATGAGGTGAACATGGAGCTGCGTCGGAATGAAAGGGCGTGGGAAACGGGAGATCCTTGAGAAAACCCGCCGACCAGCGGCATCGTTCAGCACGATTCCCACATATGAAAATATAGGAACCGACCCAGTCGGAAATATAACCCGGTAGCAGATAGAAAAACTACTTAAGAATTGCTATGAAAAAAAATAATTCATGGAACACAAGCATAGTAGAGAAACTCATTTGGATACACTGTACGATAAATTAAAATAAATAACCAATAATATAACATACCTTCGAAAATGGCCTGAAGGAATCGGCTGGATAAAAAAAGGATGACACAAGTAGTTAACCTACCTACTAGCTATACTAGTTCAGAACAGATATAATGCCATCAGTCTCTTACCATGCAAAGATTAGACATATAATCACAGTTGTCATACTGGAAATACTAACATAACTCAGAATTTCGGATGCTTGGCTGGCAAAACAATATTTCTCGCCTGTCACATCCTTTTCATTTTTAGTTTTGATTTGCTAAGCCTACATATATGTTTTCTATTGAAGTGCGTGATTGTCCGCAGATATATGAATAGTTTATACAAGAAGATTTCATTTCAACCGAGCATACAAACCAAACACTACATCTACCGTAATTTCGTCTTGCAGGCTTGTGCAACACACTGGCAATATCTTAATGTAACCATCTTCAAGTGATTCGTCTGGGTATTTCTTTAAGGGGGATCGATTCCTACCATATTTGATTTGTCCAGTTTATCTACAAAATGTATATTTTAATTGGTGCATAAACATGTTTTGGCGTTACAGGGCCTAGACAAGCGCCCTAAAGATTTTCTGATTGTGGCGAAATCAATTTCTTTATTATTTTAAAATAGAAAACAGCTGACAAAAGTGATTAACTTACGTGACCGAATACAGTGGTTATAGCAGTAGCAGACACCGCGAAATATACGTTTAAAAAAGAAGTGAACTAAATGACAACATGTGGCCTGTGGAAGTGTAAAACTTGAAACAAAATCTATATTCCTAAACATGTGAGAACATTGACAAATCCAAACTGAACAGGGATGAATCCCCTTCAATGTATGGGTTATTCCGCACTTACTGAGAATCAATTAGAAGTATCAATATGTAAAGTATTGCATTGACATAATTCAAGTTAGCATATTCTTGATACTATCAATCGTCTTTCTTTTGTAGGCCTGTATCAGGATCAGTTCCTAAAATAGTTTTAACAACTGCGAAATAATGGCAAATTCGAATGCTTTTCATATTTGCATTCATGGTTAGCCTACTCATATAATGTATAGGGCATGCACATCATATAATGTTTGGGTGGATGTGTAAATTATGATTTTCACTATCATGTAACATATAATTTAAAAAAAAATCGGTAATTGTTCGTACAAAATGATGTAGGTGGTATCTTATTTCATAATCTTATTTGGGATCGAGACAACTACATCAAACATGAATTTCACAATCCTGCGTCAAGCGCCGCTGTCTAAAACACAAACGACTCGTGAATCGGAAACTGGCATTCTTGTCACTGGACGGATTGTCTTCAGGAAATTGATTATTTCTTCCACTTGCTCATTCAATAGGATTTCCCTGGCAGTTTCTTATATAAATCTGCAGGGGATTGCCGTTACCTTCTTCAATGACACGTGGTTAGAGCGCTAGCCTCCAAGCAAGACTATTAGGGTTCCATCCCCGGAGGGTTCGGACTTCGATTTTTCGCATGTGGATTACGTCGTGAACGGTGCCGTTGACCGGCGTGTTTTCTCGGGGCACTCCCGTTTCTTCCCTCCTTCTCATTCTGTCTGATTTTTATCTTTCTCAGTTCAGCAGACGCCAACGAGGGCCCATTTCACAAGTATGTCAAACCAGAGGTGTGATGTTCTGTTTTAGAACACCCTCTCCGTACTATTTTTTGATGAATCAATTCAATTATTTAATTCACTCGTAATGTTCTCGAATTCAGGCTCCTTCTTCCTCTCTCGTTGCCCTTCTTTTGCCTCGATAGTCCTCCATCTGTTGATTTTACGACTGTATTAAAACTTACGCCCTCTGAAAAAAAACTGTGCATTGCTGTGGCAGTTGTAGTTGCATGGCTTCTATGGTGTGGTGTGAATGGTATGCTCTCTATGAAGTTTCTCAGACATAGGCTCATTTGTGATGTATTGCTGGAGACCTGTGTACTAGGGTGGGACACATCGTATTCACAGCTACGCACCCCGTCTCCCCCTAATGGAAATCTACACACCATATAGATACTTGGAGATTCCTTTGAAATATATCTGTAAGCAGGCCACTTTCCTTCTAATTCAAGGGTGTGCTCAATTTTTCCTTTCAACGACTCTCGTCTGGCCTCATGCTCTACGAAAGTCCATCACGATCTTGACGTCACATATACCGATGTTGGAATTCATAACATAGGCTCATATTCTCCTTCAGATAAGGACACGAGCCACTTATCCTTCTCGAGTCGTAGGTCGGGTGAGTGAGAGATTTTGGTCAGCGCTTAACATCGAGGTCTTCAGCGCTGGTGCAGGATGACATGAGGTGAGCATGGAGCGGCGCCGGAATGAAAGGGAGGGGGAAACGGGAGATCCCCGAGAAACCCCGTCGGCTAACGGCATCTTCCAGCAGGATTCCCACATGCGAAAATCCGGGGACCGACCCCGCCGGGAATCGAACCCAGATCGCCTTGGTGGGAGGTGAGAGGTCTGACCTCTCGACCACCGCAGCCCCTGAGTCCTACGTCGATTTCACACACAAGAAGCACCTATCGTCATGAAGACAGCAAGGAAGGGTTCGTCAAACGGATCGGGCAAGGACAAACAATCCAGGGCACACTGTATTGTATCCTTACACGGCCCATGCTGTTCTCGAATTACATTTTCTATTTCCTTCGAAACTTATCACTGCACTTTGCAGTAATATCTACATGCAATTAAAAACTGTTTCCATACATTTCCCAATTTCAGGACGACAAATAACCTTTGAAAATTTTGAATTCAAAAAATTTTGCAGAATTCGTATACATTTTGTGTAACTTCCTCCAAACCTATTATAGCCTAGCAACGATAGTTCGCTTTCAAACGCAACTTTGAGCCACATCGTGGTTTAGATTGAATTTTCGTGGGTAAGACTGTTCTAGTTTGCGAGTGCAACTATATTTTGCGTCGAAGCAAAACTTTGCGTCTACACAGACTTTGCAACGGCAGTTGGCAATGCTTTTATGGAGAAATATGTCTCTAAAATAAAATATACCAACTTTTATCTACCCACTGATAATAATTCACTATTGCACAACTTAAATCCTCATCGATATTAGAGGTACGTAGCTTATATTCAGTTAACCTTTAATTTACTTGTAGAACAATCTGTTAGATATTACAAAAAAACCCTTACGTTAAATTAATTTAATAGGCCGTGTCATTGTATATATTTGTGAAAGTAGATCTTTGAATCTGTAACTTGAGTTTATAAAATATAGAATCACAAAAAGCTTAAAAAAAATTTTGAAGCTGGGTTTTAACTACCTGTCAGAGTGTTATATTAATCTTCCAATATGACGGCATAGCTTTGTGACCGCATTGTAATGCATATGTACGAAGCGAAATAAAAACAAAATGTAAATTACGTATAGTAACATAGTAAAAGTTAGATATCGATAAGTACAACGTAAATGCTTGTGTTTTTAACATTTTGGGCGTGCAGTGTGACTTTCGGCCATTTTACAACCAACACTGTGCGCATTTACTTCTAGAACGGAGTCCAGGCATTTAACTAAATTGAAGGATACGTATTTCACATAAATACTATGTCTACGTTTAGTTTATTACTGATTTTCTCTTGAAAAATACACGTTACAATTCAGTAGAATGGTACAAAAATATTTTTATTACTAAATAATCCTTATATTGTTACTAGCTTATACTTGCAGCATAGCTCGAGTACAGTTATAAAATAAAGGGTTGTTTATGGAATGCCTATCTTCTATGCCCGTGTTTAAAGCTCCAGTGAGGAAAACCTCAGTCCAAAACTACAAAGAATTACATTAGGATTATACTGTTTACAATGCTGTATGTCAAGTTATGGATTGAAATAATTAATAGAAACTTTGTAACAAATTACATAGTACATTTACTTTTGTTAGATGTAAGTAAGTATTTTTAATATTATAAGTGAAAAACTTGTTGCCCGTGGCTTTGTCCAAGTGTGTTGCAGAATTAAAACTGATATATATATATATATATATATATATATATATATATATATATATATATATATATATATATATATATATATATATATATATACATATGTATCCGTATATGAAACCCAAATAATTATCTACAAAAATTGAGCCACAAGAATGGTTTGTACCGATGTATTGAAGTGTAACGAAACTAGGGGTGTTAAAATTGTTTCCACATACGCAGTCACTGAAAATTTAGCGGAAAGTATTTTGCATCAACTGGCCCGTGCAGCTCTCTTTCGTGGTCGACAACTAGATATTTTAAACTCTCCTCAACATCTCGGGTTACAACCAACTCTGCCACTAATCATGAAGCAGACTGTACATGTGATTGAAAGGCATTGAAACAAGTTGACGATTATTCTTTTCACCAAACATCAGTGTGCATTTGTCTTGTGCCTAAAAGTAAACGACATTATAGGAACGTTATTTCTAGGAACAAAACAAATGCACACTGATGTTTCCAAGCTTGCATAGAGACGATGCTCGACATCTGCCCTATTTACAAGCTGAAGTATGGATATGTTCTATACTGTGAATATGTTAATTATTACTCTTTAGGAAGTATTTTTACAGTGATATTTCGTGGGATAGATCGTCCTAGTTCACGTTACCTACCTAACTCCATGAGCAGCAGGTTAGTTATCGTAAACGTATATAATGTGAGTTTCTTGGGTTGAACGGTAGGCCTACAGCAGTGTTAGCTCGGCAGTGGGCTGTGTGTGTTTGTCGACTGAAGGATGTCGCCTTGCGACGACACGACTATGTGTGTATACGACGTGCAGGTATCAATTACTAGCGGCGAATGACGCTCTTTAATAAGAGATACATGGCTACAATTTGTCCTACTTTGCGCTGACGTCATGGTCGCTTCACTGCGGCTGCCGGCTCACATGCCAAGTAGTTTGAGGTGGGGCGCGTTCCTTGTCGCCGGTGGCTTTGTCCAACCTCGAGGCTAGGTACACAAGCATCGAGCTGCAACAGTGTCTCAACATTTCAGTATAGGCCGTTCATGATAAAGTCAGCTCTCAATAAAAAGCCCTGCTTAATTTCTATTTTCAGCCAATTAGTATCTTCCCGCACGTTAAGGGTGTTCAAGTGCGATAAAGTCATAATTTTTTTATATTTTTATAAAATAGTGATAGTTTTGTATACGATACTTGTGAGTGCAGTTTTCGCTTATGAAACAATTTTAGCTGGCGTAGTTTTCTCATAACGGTGCGTCAAAGTCGAAATTTGCATTTTCTGTTGCCATGAAAATAGTGAAAACCAATTGACTTACGCACGTAAAAAAAATTCACAGTGAAATAACACACTATGGACTACGCAATAAAACATTTTAAAAATTCCGCGCACTGTTCATGCATTTTAAAAAAATTGCTGAATTTGCAACTTTTTTCTGTACTTTTCCGATTATTTTTTAAATTCAAAATATTACGTTGTGGTTTTTTTTTTTTTTAATATTTCATTGCATAGCTCATGGGATGTTAGTTCTTAGTGAACTATTTCGTTTAAGTAGATTAATTAGTTTTCGCTAATTGCATGGCAGCGTAACAAGCAAATTTTGACTTTGACACTCCATTATGAGAAAACTATGAGTGCTAAAATTGTTTCGTCAGAGTAAAATATACTCATAAGTATATTCTACAAAACTAACAATATTTAATATAAATATAAAATTATGATTTTATCGCACAAGAGCAATTAACCTTTGTGGACACGTCACTTGATGTTTGCGCATGTAAGATAAAATGCATGCAGTTACGCAGAAGGGAGCCAACCCATAAATCACTGGAGCTGAGATATTCAAGGTGAAAGTCTACTGTGTCCACATAAACCTTGTAGAAACCACTTTTTCTGGCCTCTTCTTTTTATTCAAATATTTAATTATTTAATACTTGTTCATTTTGAAGGATATACTGGGTACTTTCTACTTCAACTTGGTATGATTATCTCAAAATAAATTACTTTGTAGATTATTTCCATTCTGCATAGCTCCATCCGATTGTGCAGTTCGTAGGAACATATATAGTTTGATAAAAAAAAGTTTATTAAATAAATAAATATATATAGTATATATAACACAAATATGTGATATTTCACCTGATTTTATTTCAGTATTTTATTCCACTATAACAATTTACGAAAATACATTCGAAAATTCGCTGCCAACCATACATTATATGCAATAACGGCTAGCGATATTTTTCCAAAGGTTAAATCTTTAATTCTCAATTCATCCCGAACGACCTATACCTAATTTCTTTCAAATTTCACGAAATATACTTGCAGTGCCTTCTACGTATTTGCCAACATTTTAAAAAATTTGATACAGTATTTAATTTTTTTTTACTTTAAGCGTATTGGTAGTCAAAATATCAATCGTTTTGTTTTAATTGTATATAGTTATTTCGTAATTAGCTGTTTCCCGCGACATTGTTCGCGTGGTTTTCAACTGAATGCGTTCATTTGTTTGGTACCCTGTTCTACCTCCCATCCCCAGCTGTGCATAGATTTTTTTGTCAGAAATCTTCGCTGTAGAGCCGGTTGTTCGACTAGCAAGCCAGATTTACGACTTTACTTTGGCTCGTTACTATGCAAAATATTTAAGGTATACAGTTAAACATATATAGGCTTACCCTAAGAAGTAATGTCTGCAAGTCGAGATGTGTTTAGTACTTATAAAAAATAGGCTTACTCATTTACTTATTACTGGACAGTTTTAAAAAGGCGTGGTACATAAAACACGTACATTTTAGTGTGTTCGTTATAGAGTGACAATTTTCGAAAATCCTGTTTAAAATCTGTTTCTAGCCAGTTCCTCGTTATAGAGTGACAATTTTCGAAAATCCTGTTTAAAATCTGTTTCTAGCCAGTTCCTAGCTTTACGCTGCGTACAACCATACACATTGCTAAGTGTTTTTTTATTTATAAAGGCCTGAAAATGTTTACGACTATAGTTTCGTGCTCAGGAAACTGTTATTTTCAATAACAACTCATTAAATACACAAGTTTTGAATAGCAGCTATCATGAACAATACATTACATCCACCTGAGAAGTAGGCCTAACTTCTTTATAAGATTGATGTATGTGTGCATCAGCTATTTAATGTACGTACTGTAGTCTCTGTGTGTTCTCTTCCCAAGACCTTTTAAAATAATATAATTGTTGGTTCACCGTTCGTAAGTAAAATGTCAACAGTTTACTAAGCAAAGAACCCGCTTTAGGACGTAAAGTATGTGTTTCTTTGTGTATATATATATATATATATATATATATATATATATATATATACACACACACACACACACATATATATATATATATATATATATATATATATATATATATATATATATATATATATATATATATATATATATATATATATAACAGTGGAAAACGAAGATAAATGGTGTATTTAAAACGTTTGAGAATAATGTCCCAACGAACGCTTGTGCACAATAATATACACGAATAAACAAACATTAAGGGAAATATAAATATATGTCTACAAACTATATACATACACACACGCACACACACACCTACGCACGCACACACCTACGCACGCACACACACATATATGTACAGGATGTCCCAGGAAGCAGTATCAAACCGAAGCAGGAAGGTAGAAGATATGAAGGGCTGTCAGAAACTTCAGCATGTATATAGTCCTATTGTTGATAGTTTAGGAGTTACGAATTTCCCCCTGTTTTTGTGCGCTACTCGTAGTCTGACAAGAAGTACTGGTTATTTACATAAATAACTGTGATAGACACTTGACTGTTTGTTTCAAAATAGTAGACAGTCTGGTCAATCTTGTGTTGTGACATTTACGTACCAGTGTCGTGGCATCAAGTCTGTAAAAAATATCTGAAAACGAAAATTGACGGAGAGATAGCAATTCCTTAACATTTGGAGAAGCTTATATAAAACATACATTTCATCGGACGTGCTTCATACGAACGTCAGAAACTGTCTCATTTTACCGGCTACGTACTGAGAAAATTTTATCGCCTTCATTTAATGATTTCGTTGTAAAATTGGAATCAAAGTGTAGTATGCGCGAAGTTGAATTACATGAGTAATAGGAAATGTGTTAAAAACACAGTGAAATTGACAAGACATGTGTTAATTAAAACAAATTACAGAACATTTTTAAAATAATGAATCCCCTGCTTCAATGCAAATGCGGCATCGCCGGAAGAAGTTCTCTTGCAAACGTCGGAACGCCATTCCATTTTTTTTTTTTTTTATGGTTTCTTGAGCATCTTACAGTTTTCTTGTCAGTTAGTCTAAACTTCAACATTCTATGGAATAAACCAGCTCTTTGTAATATTCCTACACAAAGAAATCCACAGGGTTCAGGTCAGGGAAAGTCGAAGACCAGGGTATGCGTCCGCCACGACCAATCAATTTTTCCGGGCAACTTTTGTTTAGGATGGTCCTTATGCACAAGGCATAATGATACGGCACACCGTCATTTTGAAACGGTATATTCATGCGTGTCGCGAAATCAATTTCTTCCATAATTTCAGGCAGATTGTTAGTTAAAAACTGCAAATAGGACGCACTTTTAAGCGATCTGGCAACTGGAATGAACCCTGCAGATTTATTTGTGTCGGGACATTATAAAGCATTAGTTTACTCTACAGTGAGAGCGAGTGAGAGATTTTCGTCAGCGCTTAGCATCGAGGTCTTTAACGCTGATGGAGGGTGATATGAGGTTAGCATGGAGCGGCGCCGAAATGAATAGGTGTTGGAAACGGGAGATCCCCGAGAAAACCCGCCGACCAGCGGCATCGTCCGGCACAATTCCCACATCCAAAAATTCGGGGACCGGCCCCGCCAGGAATCGAACCCGGATCGCCTGGTGGGAAGCGGCCCGTTTACTCTACAGAATGTCGATGTTTAGACAAACTGAAAAGACTATTCCAAGAGGCTCCGGAAACCACAAAAAAATTAATTAAAAAATTATTGGCATTGCATTCCAACGTTTGTAGAATTTGTACCGGCGATATCGTATTTGCATTGAAGCAGCAAGTCTTCATTTTAAAATGTTTCTGTTATTTATTTTAGTAAACACACGTTTGGTCAATTTTGAATGTGTTTTATCACATTTACAATTACTCATGTAATTCAACTTTCGAACATACTACAAATTGATTCCAATTTTTACTACGAAATCAATAAATGAAGGCGATAACATTTTCACAGTACTTCGCCGATAAAATGAGACCGTTTTTGACATTCGTACAAAACACTTTCGATGTATTTTATTATTTTTTAACTTCTCCAAAAGTTAAGGAAATGCTATCTCCGACAATTTTCGTTTTTAGATATTTTTACAGACGTGATACCACGACACTGGTACGTAAATGTCACAACACAAGATTGACCAGTCTGTCTGCTATTATGACACCAAGATTCAAGTGTATATAGGCGGTTCGGGATAAAGTGAGCACTCAAAAAATCACTGCTAAAGTTATATTTTCAGCCAATTCGTATCTCTCCGCGCGTAAAGGCTGACGCCGGGAAATGTCTAACCTCTCTGGACACATCACTTTGTGTTTGCACGTGTAAGGTAGAATGTGCAGTCGGTATGAACCAAAACAGTATGATAAAAAAATTTTTTAATAATTATAAAAAAATGCAATTATGTCAATTTTGGTTGATATTATTTTAGTATTGTTGAATTTAAATAGGAACACACGCGGAACTATATTGCGTAATTTCGCTGCCAACCATACAAGCAGTACAGCAACTATAGAATATGTTGAATTATATGCAGTACCGGCTACTGATATTTTTCAAAGGTTAAATTTTGAGTGTCCACTTTATCCCGAACGACCTATATCAAAGTTATTTATGTCAATAACCAGTACTTCTTGTCAGATTACGAGTAACGCACAAAAAAGAAAAGGAGAATTTCGTTACTTCTAAACTATCAACACTCGTACTCTTCCTATACATACGGATGTCCTCTACCTCCCTGCTTCGGCTTGACACTGCTTCCTGGGCCCGTATATGTGTTTTATTTAAATATTTAATATCAATTTTGAGCTGTACATTCAATCTAAGATAATGCAAGTATTAAAAGATCAAGCATTTCGTAATGCTGCAAGCTACATATCAATACGAAATGCGAAACGCGAGATTATAAATACGATACACGTAAACAAAGATTTCTTTGCTCCCAATCACTTCATTCGAAAAACAAAATAACACTAATCTAAACCACAGACATAAATCGGACTGTTTAACACTAGACTAAGTAATTCCAAATGCTGGCGCGGTCTACATTAATTTAAACCATCATATTTCATTTTTACATTTGTACCAGTTTTTTTTTTTTTTATTGTTTTAGACAAAAATTCTGACAAAATTCTGTTGCCATGAAATTTTTTTATCTCCCATAGTTTTTGCGTAATGACTCGCAAACAACAAAATTTGCATTTTATGGTTTTATGCACGTCATTTAAACCAACTGACATACCACAGCGAAAAAAAATTACAGTGAATATTAATGTTGCAGGTTTCAAGTTGACATACATAAAAACCAGACATAAATTATGTATTTTAAAACAAAATTCTTGAATTTTTTGATTAAAATTAAAAATTTCAGTAATTATTTTTTCAAAAGTACGGACGGATTAATTTGGTTCATTCTTGGACACAGACTTTGCTTAGACAACACTATAAACAACATTACGTCGAACCAGCATGTTGATCCGTTATGCATTCCCGGCTGGATCGACCCGAATTTCACCACGTGGCAAACGTGCCGGAGGATACCGTTGTTCGCTGGGTTTTCTCCGAGCTATCCCATTTCCTCCCTCAACTTTATTCCAATCCCTCGCTCATACCACACATCAGCCTTCCCCAGCGCTGAAATCCTGAGTGCTATCAGCTGATGAAAAATCTCTTCACGTCTCTACCAGTAACCGAGTGACTTTTCGTAAACTACTATAATCGGTTATCTGGAAGATTGGGCTGGGGGGAGGGCAGAGACGTTCTTCGACGAACCCTTGGGCACACACGTAGAGTGATACAGAGACAGAGGGTTCTTATTCCTAGAGGTGCTAGAGGTCTAGGTTTGAATCATGGCTCGGACATGGATATTGTGGTGTCATTTCGTTTCAGTTCACCCTCATCGGCTCTCAAGACCTCGTTGTTGAAGGGTCTGAAAACCTTCCAACCTCACCTTATTCTTAGCGGGTAAAGCGAGAGTCCTTGCATGTCTAGTCGACGCGCATAACGCCCCAATGAATGTCGCGCGAGGAACTCTAGTTTGAGGAACGAGACTGCGGTGCATTGGGAAAATTCGCATTAAATGGACCGAAGTATGCGGGGCGGTGTGATTCTTCTGTTTCTTTCCCTTTGACCTTTTCCTTAAAGGTCTAATATTCTAATGAATGTTCGGAGCGCGGAACATCTGTTTTTTTTTTCTTCTCTTAGCCGTCCCTGGCGGCGCGGAAACATGAGACCCGGAGCTCCTGGAGCGATTGAGAGTCTCTCGGCCATTCGCCGGCAGGCCGTTAAGTCGGCCAGCTCGCCATTCCAGCGCTCGTCGTCGGCTAATTCGCGTGAAGCATTCACACGCACGACCGCCTCCACCAACGACGTCGTAGACTCAGGTCGTGGTCAGATCTCCGCTCCTCCGGCTCTTCCTTCTGTACGCCAGAGTTGCTCGTCGTCGGCCGCCACACGTGTGCTTGTCCGGGTCCACGTGTATCGTGTGTATGAGGCCTAGAAGTGTGGTAGCCGTAATGACGACACAGCACTGGCATCACGCCTCACCCTGGCCTCCAGGCGCCAAGTCACTCAACTAGCATTCTGTCTTCTCGCAGACAACTCTCCTCTATAAGGCATTCAGTCGTGACCGTATCATTTTATTACGTACAATTAACGACAATATTCCTATTCTACACTACTATACTTTTTAAAATATTCTGCTCCAAGATTTTCATGGGGCCGCGGTGGCTCAGTGGATCAGACCTCTCGCCTCTCACCAAGGCGATCCGGGTTCGATTCCCTGAGGAGTCGGTCCCCGGATGTTCGCATGTGGGAATCGTGCTGGTCGGTGGATTTTCTCGAGGATCTCCCGTTTCCCCCGCCCATTCATTCCGGCGCTGCTCCATTCTCACCCCTCATCAACGTTGAAGACCTCGATGTTAAGTGCTGACCAAAACCTCTTCACTCACTCCAAGATTTTCACAAAACCCTCATATATGGCAGAGTAAAAATAAACTTGAAATATTCAAGGCGGTCCTGAAGTGGGTATATACGTGTGTAATGTCGTTTGAATGTTGTTCCCAAGCAGACAAAATTAACGCACGCTGAGCAGTTGTCTAGTAATATAATAACGGCCGAAGCTCTGCACATCGCTCAATGGCCAGGACAGGCAGCCACCTTAAGACCATGGGTTCCTATTTATGCTGTTTTTGCGAGTTTAATTTTTTTAAATCCTGAAATAGAGCAGACATTGCAAAGCGGTTTCAAACGAATGTTGGAAAAGATTTGTACCATGTAGCCTAATTTTTTCAACACATAGGTTTATATATTTTTGGCTAATTATCAGCCTAAACAATTTTCTTAAAATAAAAAGTTATTCAAAATTATAGAAACGTTAAAAAAAATTAGGTTACACGGTACAAAATTTCTATGTGACAGTTTTGCAATATCTGCTCCTTTTCAGGATTAAAAATATAAAACTTACTAAAATATCACAAATAGAGACGCGTGACCGGGCGCGGTCTACCGCAATTTTCACCACCATTATTTAATTTTTTATTTGCACCAGACATTTTTTTTCTTATTTTAGACACAAAATTTGACTACATTGGACTCTTAAGAAATTTTTCTATCTCTCATAGTTTTCGCGTAATGGCTTGTTAAAGTCGTATTTTGCATGTTTCCGTTTTAACGACCACACTAAAACCAATTGATATACCAAACTCAAAAAAATCACAGTGAATAAAGACATTTCAGGCTACAATGACATGCTCATAAAATTAAAGAAAAAGATTATTTGTATTAAAAAAAATATTGAATTTTTTAAATTTTAATTTTGAGTTTCAGCATTTTTTTTTTTAATTAAAATAATTTTTATTTTTTATTTTTATGAACATGTCATTGTAGCCTGAAATGGATTTATCCACTGTGATTTTTTTTAGTGTGGTATATCAGTTGGTTTTAGTGTGGTCGTTAAAACGGAAACATGCAAAATGTTACTTTAACAAACCATTACGCGAAAACTGTGAGAGATAAAAAAATTTCGTAAGAGCCTAATTTAGTCACATTTTGTGTCTAAAATAAGGAAAAAATGTCAGGTGCAAATAAAAAATAAAATAATGGTGGTGAAAATTGCGGTACACCGCGCCCTTAATAGGCAGCTTAACTCAAGACAGTTTACTTCTCACCCGCATTTTAATTTCGGCACCGCTCCACACACACAGTGCGACACCTGTTGAGCACTTCGCACTTAGAGACGATGAGATAAGTGCTAAGATAGCAAGAGTCCACCTTATGACATGCGCGCTTCTAGGCTCGTCTTAGTCCAACAGCAAGCAAATAATATATCACATGATATTATTGCACATAGGGAAAGCCAAAAATTTAAACTGCAGTTGCCAACGTGGTTATTAATATTATTATTATTATTATTATTATTATTATTATTATTATTATTATTATTATTATTTTCGTTGTCTGAAGAATCCCGGCACCGAATCAATTGAAATTAATTTTGTTCGCAATTTATTATTTTTTTCCTCCTTAACTGAATTAAAACTGGTTATGTATATTAAATGGTTATTTATCTTTACGGGAAGAAACTGTAAGCTCATAACAGTTTATGTGAACGGATATAAGGGTGTACGCGCAAACGGAGATTTTGCAGCAGCCTTCCAAGAATCCTCCTAAGTGCTGTCAAATATATCCTTTTCACTTGCTTTCACGTTACACACAATCCAACAATGTACCTCGTGTATTGGATATATATGCTTAGTTATGTGGCATGCCTATAAATGCACCAATTAAATGATCTTCTCCTACCTCTGGTATCATTAAAAATATAAGCAAACTCTATACTGGCCTTGAGGCCTTTCAAACTTAAAAAATGGTCAGCTGAAAAGGGCTTCATATCAATCTATCGAAATTGCAAAATCTTCTGTTTTTTATAGCAAAGAGACAACAGTAAAATCTTATAAGGTTAACCTACCCTAACACGTGATAATAAGATTTCGGACTTCAGTAACAGACATATATGTTAAAAATTTTAATTGTGATCTTACTTTTGATACATTGGTCACTTTCTGCTGAAACTACACATGTCTGCTCTCTCTTGGTAACATAGTGAACTATATGTATAGAGACTTCCCAGTTTTGTGAAGCCCACAATATGGTATATCACTATATTGAGGTATATCACGGTTATATGGTCAGTTTACCCTGTCATAGAATTATATTTACCTGATGGCACCACCGATATTGAAATGAATTCAGAAGTAAAAAATATTGGGCTTACCATTCGTACCACATTAACAGGGACTACACGTTTGCTAAACCGCTTTAAAAATCAGCTCCTGATCTTGTTGAGTTGTTAATGTTTTCTATTTTTTTTTCATTTGTTTGCATTTTATACAACTACTTCACGAACGCACAATCTCCACGATTACAGAAACTGCAGTATGTGTTTGTTTTATTTTTAATATTAAACAAGCGACCATTCTTATCCAGACTACGACAAGCTATCATGATTACTACTTGACAAAAGGCATAAATTCCATAGCTACTTCTTCTTGGATAGATGCTTTTTTATTAAATAGGCCCATCTGGAAATTGTTCATTTCCTTAAATCCCGTCAATATATAGATATTCGTTCTAAGTCCAATATGACTTTGTTAATACCGAAGCATAGAACAAGTACTCATTCCAAATAATTTTTCTTTATTGCTTCGCATATTTGGAATGCCCTAGAAGAAAACCCAGAAGCATAATACTACATTAGTGTTTAAAATATCTTTCGAAGAAAAGTTTTAATAATTTAGTAGAGTGTGAACAGTGGATGATTCCAAGCCATTTATAGTCGGTCTCCGTAGTGTTGTCGGTTAAACGCCGGACTACGGTGCTAGAGGTGCTGGGTTCGAATGTCTGCTCAGGTATGGATGTTGTGCTGTCTTTTCTCCTCGTCACCCTCATCGACTGTTGAAAACCAGTTCATTATTCCTAAGGTTCTTGGCTCAAATCCATTTAAAGATGTGCATATGTGCAATTTTGACACACAAAAACTGCAAGACATTAAATTAGTGTAATTTGAATGAAGTCGTTCAAAAGTGGTAAAAATGTATTATGCAGTCCACTATCTACTACAGTTTCTTGACAGCGTCATCCCACATATACCATCTCACTAACCTCAAGGTTGGGGCACAAAATAAGTTCACATTTCTGCAAAACATTATCCCGCCTAAACTGCCTAATAGTACTTAACTTCAAGTGAAGGGTTTTGAAAAAAACAAGTATGTTATTGAAGGCACAATCACCAATGGTAGTGCTCAGAGGAAATCAGTCTTCATACCACGTAAATTGCATATTTCATTCTATTACCCTCCTTACATTTAGGAGTCTGTAACTACCCCACAACGTCAACTTTGCTGTGACTATAAATAAGGCCCAGGTGAAGTCGCTGTTAGTGGCAGGGACAAACTTACATGTGCTTTTCGCGTGGACAGATATAGCTACTTATCCTGCTGCAGAGTTAACTCAACTAGCAGCTTTGTCATTCGTATATTTGGATGACTGAACTACCTATCTGGTGTACAAAGAAGTTTTACAATTAAAGCAAATAAGCAAATATTATCTGCCATGAGTAACACACGCGAGCAAAGCCGGGGGCGCACTGCTAGTTTATATATTTATATGAAATACGTACAAAAAATACATTGTAATTTTACATAATGCACGAGAAAGTAAAGTGCATGTGAAACTTAGAAATACATTTATGTTTATTTTTGGAAATCGTCTGTCCTCTATCTGTGCGACACTCAGCCGTCATCTGCTTCATGTCTTTATGACAACATCGGCCCTTCATCTTATTTTGTTACTGCAACAAGTATATGTCCAACCTTGCCGGTAGTGGTTCAGTGTCTTTATGACATGATGCCTGGCAGCCGCTGGTCCAAAAACACATCTTTCTGTTCCGACATCTACCTTTACAGCATTCATTACTGTCCCGCTTCCGGCCCGTACTTTCCGTGTTTGCAGGGATAATTTATCTGCTTGTTAAATTTATGGTAACTTAATTTTTTTTTTCAGATCTATACTTACTAAATTTTTATTAACTGCTGTGCTGTCTTGTTTTGTTGCCCCTCAGTGGCACATATTTAAAAAAAACGTAAATAATTAAGAATAATATACCAGACAGCCTCTCTGGTCTTGATCGATACTGATAGTTCGTCTTACAAAAAGGCACGCAGCCGGTTGACTTAGAAGTTTCCTCTTCTTGAAATATTTTCGTTGCAAAATTTGTCATTATATATGTTTCACTTAGTAAGCTTGATACGTTATAATATTCGTGGTTGAAGGGACAAGTAAGCTACGCCCTACCTCTTCAGGCAGTGTTGTATGCCTCAATCAAACAAAACATTACATTTTAAACGTCAAGTTTTCTCAATTTCCCTAATAATAAAGCTCACCATATTTTGTATGTGTGTTGGCCAAGTTTCTATTTATATGTCTGGTGAACATATTACATATTTTGCGGCAGTAAATATTAAAACAGTGCTCACACAGAAATTAATTCCGGAACGGAATACAGTCATTGCATAAAAAAGGCGATACATTGAGACAACTGAGACCCTTCTGTGACCAAATCATGGTCACAGAAAAGCGACAGCAGTAACACTGGACATAACACCACTCCCCTGGTCTTTTCCTTAGTTCTCCACACTATTAATGACCTAAGAAGTGTAAACAAAGCTAGATCTTTTGATGAACCTTTCTGGTATGTGTTCCTAACGTCAAAATAATATATAACATGTTTTTAGAACAGAAAAGATCAAATGATTATATTAAATATTTATTTAATATTCTCTTTTTTTTTTCTAAATAATGCAAAACTGTTATACAAAGTTTTCACAATAAATATTTGATATTCAGGTACAATATAACCTTCCAGATACTGAAGATACAAAAATATATGGAAATAACACAGGTCTCGAATACAAAACCACGACCCTCGATTTTCAATCTTTATATATTATATATATTAAACATATACTATGCCTACATTTGGCATCGTTACGCAACCACGTAAATTTTCTGACCCCTAACCTTTATCAGGTAACAATTCATAATATCAAGAATTTTTAGAAACTCACAAGCCAAACAAGCATTAAAGACATTTATGAATCTAGTCTCCAAGAAAAATAAATTACAACCAATTCGTACTGAATTCTAATTTTCACAATAAATTATTACCAAAGTTACATTTAAAAAATATCTTACATACGCCACAGTCTATTTCGGAACGTAACCTCCTATGGCCAACAA
>PNEQ01036406.1:0-62553 GCA_003012365.1 Medauroidea extradentata | reverse complement strand
AAATTACCAATATATCTCTTCTGGTTCTCCAGAAACCTATGGCACGAAATGTCGAAAATCGTAACTTTGAGAACCTATAATGCTGAAACTAGAAATTTTAGAAGTTAATCTTTTCGGCACAAAAGCTAGTCTATAGGATACCTATATGTAGGGATAATAATTAGCTATAAAATTTTTCGGGTCCAACAGCCTTAAGAGGAGTCCTTCATGGTGTCAAATTTCCACATTTGACGCGTGGGAACAGCGTAGTGATAAGAGCCAGTGTCCCACGCTTGACGAGAAGCATATCGCCTCTATTCGCAGCGCGCCAAACTGGCGTGCAAGGTTTCCGCTGTAGTCTTTTTACTATGGGACTTTAAGCGGTAGACCCAATATTTTATTTTTGAATAGTTTGAAGTAAAGACCAATGCATGCTTCTCGTTTTGCACTTTACGAATTCAGGTAATATTTTCGGAGTTACAACAGTCTAAAAAACCCGTTTTTAGCAATTTTGAGATACCCAAATATCATGTTTCTAACAAGCGTGCTGCATTTTTGAAAAAAAAAAAAAAAAAAAAAATAGAAGCATGGTTTCAAGTGTGTGTTATTTTCGTAGATTAACATAATATGAATAATTTAACCAGTTTTGCGTGATAAGTACGCGTGACACTCTGCAACGCCGTCCATGCGTCAGTCGAGGACTCCTCTTAGGGCGTCCAAGAGGAGAAAAAAAATCGTAATTTTGTGTTTGTGTGAAATAGTGTTAGTATTGTAAACGTTACGTGGGAGTACATTTTCCTTTTACAAAAAAAAAAAATTAGCTCAACCAGTTTTCCTATAATAGCAATTCAAAGTCACAATTTACACGTTTTTAGTTCTTATAAGCCGCAAAAACCAATGAACATAAGTAAGTTTAAAAATTCACACTGAAACTATACGTC
The DNA here is from genome assembly GCA_003012365.1 of Medauroidea extradentata. Taxonomy (NCBI): domain Eukaryota; kingdom Metazoa; phylum Arthropoda; class Insecta; order Phasmatodea; family Phasmatidae; genus Medauroidea; species Medauroidea extradentata. Next base: position 61,633 of record PNEQ01036406.1, on the reverse strand, counting down.
ATGGGCTACAGCTGTGCATGCTTTAAAATCATCTTCGAAATATTTTTGTATTAAAATTTGATAGAAGAAAAAAATCTAAATTCCAGAATTTATTTAAATACAAAGTCATTTTGTAATGAGATTTTAAAACATTCGAAGCAGTAGCCCGTGAAATGTAGTTTCAGTGTGAACTCTTATATTTAATTATGTTGACTGGTTTTTGTGGCTTAAATGAACTAAAAAAGTGCAAACTTTGACTTTGAAGTGTCATTATGTGAAAACTAGTTGAGGTAATTTTTTTTGTAAGAGGAAAATATACTTCCCAAACAGTCTACAAAACTAACAATATGTCATACAAATATAAAATTACGATTTAAGAAGCGTCCCTAGTTAATAAATTAGCACCATTTTAGGATGCTTAGTTTATGATAATTTCTCAAAGAATAATATATCTACGACAGCAAAATTTTTTGGAAGAAAGACAAAAGCAGTTTATTTGTGGCTCGAGTCAAAGTTTTGATACTAGAATATCAATTTGATTATAAGAAAAACACTAGGATTTCAGCGTAATATTGCAGTATAGTCGAATTTCTTTATAATACGTATTCTTCTATGAGACAAATTATTTAGTTACAGATATCTATATGCATCGTTTGTGAATACATATCTGTATCAAAAATCCTTCAGTAACTTTTTTTTTTCTGTAAGAAAACTGACATAAAGGGAGGCATGTTCTGGTATTTTCCGTCTTTATTTCTCTTCTACACTCACAGATACTCCTCTCAGGTCAATGTCACCCCCTGGTTTTCAGCCTCAGGGTGGCTTCTCAGACGAGAACACACCCAGGTGTATCTCTGTCGACCACTTGATCTGATCTCATTTATGTAGGGACGACCCTTTATTAAGCCCTCGTTGTTAAAGGGGCGTAAAACCTTCTCACCTCAACTCACTAATACTCTGGACGTACATTCGATAGGACCCGGGCTTGATTCCCTGGTCAGCAATCATTATTTGCTCTGGCATGCCTACATAAATGTCGGGGAAAAAAAGTCGATGAATTTGTAAGTCAGCAATGGAGAAAAAAATTGTAATTGATTATTGAAAACCGTTTTAAACATTTTTTTGAGCAAACGTTTTCGCAGAACGACGAATTTAATTGCGTGGTATTTTGCGCCTATGTCGGAGTAACGAAATTGCGGTGTCACAAATACTGAGCCATCGATTTTTTGTGAAAATAACTTTCGGACCAAATTGTTTTTATGCCTTTTCTATAGGGACATGCAACATTTCGGTTATTTTCTGGCAGTAGACTAGACTACAAATTACTGTATGATTTTTCCAGGTCTCTCGTTGACCGGAAGTTACGAGACCTGTCACGGAGAAGTTGCTAAACTCCTATAAAATGGTCACACACCTATAACTGGCGTCACATAGTGTCAGCTTGTGCTCTGGTATCCACAGGTCAGTAAATACTAGCCGGTTACCAAATAATAACGTGAATTTTTCAGGTCTTTACTCATCTGCTAATCTGCAACTCTTCTATAGGCGCTTCGGGATAAAGTGAGCACTCTGTAAAGCCCTGTTAAAGTTCTACTTTCAGCCAATTCGTATCTTTCTGCGCGTAATAGCTAACAACGGCAAATGTCTAACCTCTCTGGACACGTCACTTGAGGTTTGCGCGTATAACATAAACTGTGCAGTCGGTAAAAACCTGCATGGTTTGATTAAAATAAGGTTATTAACTGTATAAATCTCACAGATGAATCAAGTCAGGTGAATTTATTTCACTATCGTTTTATTTAAATAAGGAAATACACGGAACTGTATTGATCAATCCACTGCCAACCTTACAAGTAATGAAACTATTGTCAGTGTTAAATTATATGCAGTAACGGCTAGCGTATTGTTACATATTTAGTGCTCACTTTATTCCGAACGGCCTGTACACAGTCATTGATTGATATTTTGAACTCTCAGCATCTTGGGGTTATAGTCAGAAATCGCAGACGTATGGTGTTCAAGTGCGATGAAATCATAATTTTATATTTTTATGAAATATCTCTAGTTTTGTAGACGATACTTGTGAGTGTAGTTTCTTCCTACAAAACAATTTTAGCTAGCATAGTTTTCTCATAACGGTGCGTCAAAGTCAAAATTTGCATTTTCTGCTGCCATGCAAATGGTGAAAACCAGATGACTTATGTAAGTGAAATACTTCACAGTGAAATAACATGCCATGGGTTACGTAATAAAACATTAAAAAACATTCCGCGACATAGTTTTATATTTTCTGTACTTTTGTAATCTTCCAAAAACTTCAAAATATGGCATTGTGGGTTTTTTAATGTTTTATTGCATAGCTAATGGCATGTGAATTCACAGTGAATTAATTTGTTAAAGTAGATTAATTGGTTTTCACTATTTGCATGGCAATGCAACAAGCAAATTTTGAGTTTGACGCACCGTTATGTGAAAACTATGCTATCTAAAATTATTTTGTAGGAGGAAACTACACTCACAAGTATCGTCTACAAAACTAGCGATATTTCATAAAATATAAAATTACGATTTTATCGCATTTAAACACCCTCACGGGCGGATCTAGTTCTTGCCTTTCTTTAGGGGGGGGGGGGGGGTTCCTAAAAATGAGCTGTGCCCACGCAGAGAAAAATGTTTGGTGTAATCAACCGTATGCATGTTTTTATATGGTGAAATAAGTGTGTATTTGATCCAAACAAAATTGTTTTTGGCTGAACAACATATGAGACACGCCAAGTATTGGCTTCGTTGATCTAACAAAATCCTCGTTCAGCTGATCCATATTGACAAAAATATTTTGTGGCCACAATAAAACCAATTTTCCTGCGTGAAGGTTTTGGAAAACCAGTATGTTATTGAGGACACCATCACCAATGGTTTTGCTCGAGGGAAATCAGTCTTAATACCACGTAAACTACGTATTTAATTCGATTAACGTCTTTAATTTAAAAGTCTGTAATTACTTCATAACGAGAACTTCGCGGTGACTATAAATAAGGTCCAGGTGAAGTCGCTGTTAGTGTTAACAATTTTGGAATGGTTTGCATCCTAAGCACGGAAACATAACAAGTTTTAACATATTTAAGGAAAAAAATTAATCAATATTATTTGAATCTTCCCAGTGACTGAGAATAGTGAGGCTGTACTATAGAGACATTGTATTAGTGTGTCACAGTGTGTACGTGTATTTGTAAGCGTATGAATAATATTTTCCCCTCTTACTTTTTTTCTTTATGATGTATATTTGCATCTGTAAAATGAAAATTAAGGCAATTGTGCAGTAATTTTACTTTAATTTTGTACTTTATAACTATGTGTAGTTACACAGATTATTTTTAAATTTAAAAGTTAATTTTAAATTAACAGTAATTTGTAATAATGACTAAGCTTTGATGTAAAATAAATGTGAAGTGTTGTGGGTTCAGTGTAAGAAAAAATCCACCATACCTTAATTGCGCCTTTAAGTCGTGATAAATAAATTAATAAAACTTTAGACTACTTTTCGCGTGGACAGCTATAGCTACTTATCCTGCTGCAGAGTTAGTTCAACTAGGAGCTTTCTCATTCTAACACTTGAATACCGAACTACTAATCTAGTGTACAAAGACATTTTTTCAACTAAAGTAAATATTATCTGCTGTGAGTAACACACGCGAGCAAAGCCGCGGGCGCACTGCTAGTGTATTACAACATTACACACAAAAAAATTTTACGAAAAAGAACTGCATCAACATCTTACACATACACCCTGTTTTATATTCAAAACAATAGTATTCTGTTGAAAAGATCGTTATTTTAAACCACGCACTCATGAATCACTGGTAATGAATAACCCAGCTACTCCACCATAAACTACCCTCAAAACGACGTTTAAATAACAATTAATTATTCGGATATCTAAGCCATCGATTAAAATGTGTGTAACTATTAAAATGAAGTTAACTTCGGAGAGTAATTACTACTTAAAATTTTATTCGCATGACATATTCAAACATTTAGTTCCACACTGCCAAGGTTGGCGTGAGTGAGAACGCTATTTTAGTTGGGGAAAGCGGCCGCTTGGTATCAATGATGTTTCACAGGAGATGACAGTGTCCACCGCTTGCAACAGGTGTCGCAAGAGTTCTGCAGGATGAGTTGGATGAAGAGGGGGGGGGGGCGGTTTTCCGTTACGCGACTGTACCGCCACTTCCTCGTCCTTCCACGTGGGCGTTGGCGGACGATTCACCTACTGGAAGCGACGCTTCCGTCCCCGCCTGTTTTGATTCTGTATCGTTCTCTCTGCTTTATTTCCTATGTGAATCACACCGTAGTCACAGACTAAACAATAATACAGACGTGAAACGACATGGCGGCTTATGTGATACGGGCGAACTTCGCCGCTTATTGGCTGTCCGTGACTGTTGATGCCAGCCCCGTTTCTTGTTTGGCTCCTGCGTATTACGGCAAGCTTCCTATTGGCCTGGATGCCAGCTAGCAGTACAGCCGCCTTGATCTGATTGGCTGTAGGCGTTTCCACCATGTTGCTGGCAGAAAGCCGTTGCCTTTGATGTTGCAACCCTGTCAAGAAGAGTTATTTTAATACAGTACCTAACATTAAGACCACTTTCTGGTTTTAATAATGGGTTCCAGGACTTAAAATGTTATTACTAATTTTTTCATTATTACTTTGTAAACGGTGCAGGCTATACAGCATACATATTATATAAGTTTATTGAGGAAAATATTTAGTTCTTGAGTTTTGGTTTTTATTTTGTATTACCTTTACTGTACAAATCCCACATTTAAGTTACGGAATCATTTCCTGGACACTAAATCATCTTAATTAATTCAGTGTCATTTTTCTTCATATAATAGGAAATATGAAGACCTATTACAAAAATCACAACACTAAAAAATTTGTCAGGGAAAATACATATTATTTTGATTTTACAAAATGTAGAAAATTAACAGTTGAAATATATTAATGAAAATAGCTTTGGCTGAACAAGCGCGATCACACGTGCGCCAATCGATTCATGAAAACATTCTTAACCAAATTTTAAGTCAAGGAACCCATTATAATAAACAGACTGCAACGGTCCCCTTAATGCAACACAAGCTATTGAGTCGAGGAATGAGAAATAATAACTCAGGCAAATATTGTGAAATCAGTCTCGCGTACCGCCACGTCGCTCACAGAGGCGGAGAGAGTTGTACTTCTGCTGAACTCGATAATATTATAATACGCGAAGCTTACACTTGCCCTTGCAAATATTTAACGTAAGTATTTTAATTGGAATGTTTCGACGAAATGGCCGGTTAGGACGCCAACAGCTCCTTCCGCGCTCACCTTTACTTCTCCCCTCAAATCTCGACGACGTCTCTTACATCTTCTTTCGGTGGGAAAAAGTCCCCAGTGTACAATAATCCTTGGGCACGCCTTCCAGCCAATGGAAACCCTGGACTACCTAGCTCCGCCCCTCGTGAGCAAAACGTCACGCTACCCTTGACCGTTGTTTATTTGTTTGTCAGAGCATAATAATTACACATTTGTTGACATACCCTTGATTGATTACAAAATATTATTTTCATTGATTAGCTATAACTATACTGACACCAATAATTATTCAAATAAATAAAAGTAATCCCCACTGCCGGGTTGTTACAGTGGTGCTGTGGCAGAAAGGGGGGAGGGGATGGATGGAAAGAGGGGGGAGGGGGCTACCGGCCGGCCCAGACCTTTTGTGACGGCAGACCACCCCCTCTTCAGACTTCGAGGCACTTGATTTCCATGTATTGTTACTAAACTAATCCTAAACTACTTAAATCTAATAATACAACTAAATTTCAGTTATTTTGAGTACCAATGTATCAAGACGGTTAATTTGATACCCGACATGAGGTATCTACAATCACAAATGCCCTTTTCTTCAATTTACATAATTAAGTATATTTAGATATACAAAAGTTCCACTTTGGCTCGTCACAAGACAATGGTCTCAGACTTTGGTTAGGTACTGTAGTTCTTTGAGCTTTCCAGCGGTAATGGCTTCCTCTGATTGGTTAGTCTGTCCTACATAACGGCGTGGTCGCCACTTCGATGGCAGTGACCTTAAAATTAGAGACAGATATACTGACAATAATTAGGGACAGGCAGTTAACGCAAAATTTTTTTGAAACATTTTGTTTCAATGCCTTAGGCGCATTTCTGCAGTACTGCTTTATGGTTATTGCAGTGTGTCTTCGAGTAACTTAGTTCCTTATTTCACGGCGCCAATAAGAACAGTGTTCTGTGACACTAACACGTCTATTATTTGCGGGTACATCCTCAAAACGTTTAGAGACAAAAACAGCCAATCTCTAGCCATGAAGCAGAACTGCAAGTGTGGCATTGAACCGAATTGTTGCATTATTCTTTTCACCAAAAATCACTGGCTCTAGCAATATAACGCGAAATTGCGTAAAGGCCTAGTCATAGTATTAAGGGACACCACTTACTGTAGGTTCGGGTGATGTGTAGAGCTCGAATCGGAAGTAAGATAACTGTGTACGATTTTATTAATGGTTGATGCAATAATCCCAGAGACCCGAAAATTTCGCGATTGAATATGTAAGTAAAGAGTTCGGCTCTCTGGACATGTTGGTTACTTACGCTTGTGGGACACTTTTCATATTTGTCCTTGAGGGTCCTGAAATGACATAAAACCAAGATTTCTGGTGCAATAACCAGGTTTGTAGTTCTGCAGGTTTATCAGACAGAAAAGGACGTTTATGCACATGTCGAAGAGCTCAAATATCATTCATTCTTCTAAAGAAAAATTTTGTGGTTTATTTATACTTTTTTTTTCACAAAGCCTATCTTAAAACTTATTTACAAAGGAAAGTTTTGCAAAAAAAAAATTAGTTTGTAGTTAGTGACGCCTATATAAGAGCTACTTTTCAAACCATAAAAGCCAAGATGTAAGAAATTTTCTGTTGACCGTACTCAAGTACAATTGAATGTTTTAAACACGTACGCGTATTGTAAAGTTTTCGTACGTCAGTATGAACATACATGAACACATTCGGCGCAATTAGCTGTCTTACTAAGTTATTTTTTTATACAATTTATTTCTGGTGTTCAAAAATATCCTACTAATTTTACGTTGTTTTTTTTTTTTTTTTTTTTTGCCACGCTGTCGTTTTTATCGGTCATAATGTTATACTAGACATAATAAGTATGCCTACATCTTGTGGAAATTGGGAGGTGTATATGATACTTATATTAAAAGGTCTATTATGTAACAACTGTTAGATACAGCCAGTCCAGAACACAGCGGTTTTGAGGTAGTGAATAAAGTCACTGCCTTTACTATAATGACGGTTAAAGGAAATGTTAACCTCCATTCCTTCTTTCCTCAACCCGAAAGAAAACTGGACTGGCTAACAATTTGGTGGCTTGGGTAATAGTCAAGCAATTTAAGGGGCCCGCATACCTGCCATGAAAGTTGTGATGCAGAGGTTCAGGAGAATTGGTTTTTCACAGAAAATATTAGTCGTGAGATTGTGTGTTTGACATATAAAATATATTATGGTACATCACACTAAGGGTAAATGGTTTCAGTTCTATCAGTTTATTAAGTAATTAGAAAATAGGGCCTTAACATTCCAAATTAGTGCCTTTTCCGGCTTGTGTAATGCCGTTATGTTTTGTTATTTTTACTTAAAACCATTTAACCTTAGTACATCTATCTTTTAGCTTTCGATCCCGTGACTGTTTGTACCTTGTAACAACTGAACATTTTGAGGAAATCTTGTTCTTGTAATGTGTGTCCTGCGCAAATATGCAGCCAGTGTAGTGGGAAATTGAAGGATTCGCGAGACCGAGCCGAGATGACAACAGAGAGAGCGAGAGACAATCTCCTCCACAACAGGGGTTGACCCAATCCCGCTTTTGTGGGGGAAAACTCCACGTCCATGAGGTCGAACGGCTAAGGCGCTACGTAGGCGGGCCCCTTAAGAGGTGGAAAAAAAAAATAAATAATAGATACTGTTCTTCTTTCTTTTTAAAAAACATGGATAACAAAGAATTTTTTTAATCTACTTCTGCTGTGTAAAACTTTTGTCTTCAATGTAGGATATAAGACAGTTTTACAGGTTGAAATTTAAGTATTTTCAATTAATACGATCTTTGATTTTCCGAGGGAATTAGGCGAACGTCCCACGCACCGCCACGCAATGACAGAATAAAGTAGCAGAGTTATTATGTACACTAACTAAACTGCAGGTAAATTATTTTTAACTGCCGTGCGTCTTTCCAGTCGTTCAGTACTGAAACGAACATATGTCCTGATTGGTTAATGGTCACACAAGAAAACGACCAATCAGATCAGACACGCAGCCAGAGATCAGGGAGAGTTTTACGTTCGTACATAGGCTCACTGGTAGAGACATGCAAAATTCGCGTTATTTTCTGACAACTGACTAGACTCCAATTGACTATAGGCTCGTTCGACATCTCCCGCTGGACGATATTGTCGTGACAATTGAATCGCAGATTATACTCTGTTTTGTATATAGAAGTGAAGTTTAGTCTGCTACCAAATGATAACGCAAATTTTGCATGTCTCTACTCATTGGTAAGTACCCCAGATTTTCGTGAAAAGATTTCTGCAACAGCTGGTTTAAAAGCTTTAAGCCGCATTTACAACCACACTTAACGTACGTACGAATACACTCACGAACTTTAAGTATTAGAAATTGGATTCGCAACAAAATTTATTCTACACATGCGCGGGAAATGTTTATTTCATTACAAAATGTCGGCAATTTATTTTTCGTAGCAAATTAAATAATTTATAACCGCAAGATAAATGATTTCTCAATATAAATAATATTTTAATTGAATCTTACGTGTGCACGTGTTGCATTCACGACCACCACTTATAGAGTCCGTACGTAGGAAGTAGAAAGTTGATCAACTCTGTTACGTACGTACGCACGCTACGCGAGGATGTGACTGCTAGCATGTACAATCGGTGTTTCTACTTTTACACGTACGTACGTACGCTAGGTGGTTGTGAATCCAGCTTTAGTTCCACCTATGCAGTTCTGCTTCTTTGTTATTGGCAGTGTGTGTTTGAGTAAAGTAGTAAAACGTTAAGACACGTGAGAGTTAAATTCAACCAACCACAGACCACGAAGCAGAACCGCAGATGTGCATATGGCACTGAAGCAAACTGGTGCAGAAATCTCTTTACCAGAAATTAAGGTCCCTACTCACTGGACTTAGCTTTTGGCTCGAATATCGTTTGTAGGGACATAGAAATTTCGCGGGTTCACAGACATTCTCATTGGCTGGCCTCTGACACAATGATAACACTTGACTGAACCTGTATTTACCTGCTTCTGTATATTGACTAAGATCCTTCAGGACGAGTCAAATTCGGTCTAGGATCAACTGATAAAGTGAGCCGAACTTACATTTTTTTTTGGGGTTCTAACTTCTACACAAGAGAAAATACGAATTGTTCAGGTTCCTACTCAATTGCGAAAGAAAATATGTGTCTGCTACTGCCACTCAGTAACTTACGGGGAACAGAAAGGTAAGCGTCGAGCAATAAGAATTACGCGTCATAACTCAATGGGACGGATTTTTTTGTCGGGTAGATATTTTATTAATGTACGTCTGTTTATACATCACGTGTTTTAGTGCACGAACCTACACAAATTAATGAAAAATGGAAGCATTTGATTTTTCAAATGTGATAATATCCATTTCAAAAATACTCGCGTTTTGTTTCGAAAATAATTTCGAATTTCCGTAAACTTCTACACGAGTGATTTTCGTAAGAATTTTCAATAAGAAAACGCGAGTATTCTTTAAATTCTGTAACTATAGAGCTATGAATATTATTTTATTGATAATTTAAAAAAATATAAGTTTTCCATTGTTAGAGATTTTGTGGTTTCAAGCCCTTAATAAAAAAAGTTTTTAATTTTTTACTTGAAAACAAGGCATTCTACTGACTAGTGGTGCATTAGCAGACATTCACTGATAAAATATATATCCGGAAAAAAGTCCCATCGAGTTATGACGACTGGTTCAGTTTTTATCAATAATTGAGTATTCCTGTCATTCGCTGGACATCTAACCTTTCCGTACCTCGTAAAATCCGAACACAAGCAACTTCAAAACACTCAAAGTAACGGCAGTTTCCCTCCCCTCATTTTCCCCACCCATCGAAGGCAGTTCGAACTCCTGAATGACACCGCCACTTCCGGCCGGGCTCCGTGATTTCGCAACGCGGTGACTTGCAGTTTTTTTTTGCGCCGTCTCGTCAGACGCGTCACGAGTTACCCATTAACGACTCGACACTTCCCCCTCCCTATTTCTTTCCCAACTGTCGTGGCATTCGTCATTTGTTTGGAATATTCCGACGTGGTTCGGAGACCGGCCGTGCGGACTTTCCCTGAGCGCAACTGTGTTTTTGCGAAGTCACTGTCGGCTGTCCGGTGCTAGTTTTGTCTCTCTCGCTTTCTTCATAAGAACACACGACACACCTTGCTTTACCTGACTTGACTTCGTCATGCCGTTGGTTAGGTGAGGGGGGAAGAGAGAGTGAGAGAGGAGATAACATAAACTTGTTCACGGCGTGTAATCACCTGGTGTAAACAAACATGACAAACGACCTTGTAGTAGCTGCTGCGTTCTGTGCCAGAGGCCGCACAAATACGAGTAGCGTGCTGCTATCTAGCGAGCGTTAAAAGAACCACTTCAAACAGGCACCGACGGCTCCATAGATAGATAAATGTTTTTTGCTGTTCGTTCAGCGTAGCTCGTATATAATTTTTTAATTAATTGCAAATTTACGGGGAATGATAAATACCTTCAAAAAGGATAATAAATATAAAGATATATAATATATGCAATCTGAATCTAAGATTATTAATTCGGTCTGTTGTAGAGTTAGAAATGCAGTCAAAACTTCTCATCAATATACATACGTGACGTGGAATATCATAAATTTATGACCCTTTCGCCACAAACTTATATAAAATAATATCACGAACATTATCGTGGAGTTTTTAAGCTGTTGATTTAAAAAATTAATGTACTAAAATACGAAACAAACGTTTTCCAAATTCTAGAGCGAATTTAAGGAACTTTCTGTTCTTTGCTGGTATACGATTATAAAACTAGAATGACTATTTGCACATAGCATAATGTTTTTTTTAAACGTCTTAAACAGTGTTGTTTTGCTCAAGTAATACTAGATTGTATTATTATTGCTCTGTACATTGGCGATTTGTTACGTTTTATTTTTCTTTTATGGTTTTTGCATATTACGGAAAATTAAATTATACACCTTAACAGGTACCTTTTGAAACAAGGCACAGGATTAAATAGACGAAAAACTATGTGTTTACGATCGCAACGAACATTGAGTTTTTTTCTTATTTTTACACGCTTTTCCATTTGTCCGTAATGAGTATTTCAAGACTAATCGCTGCAAAATGACGTCTGTAACAGACACGAAATGTCTCAAAGCGTGTACGATCGCATGAGTTTATTATAAAGTAATGTGATGGAAATTGTTGTTACATATTAACGTCATGCAGCATGAGTAATAATGAGGCAAGGACAGTAAAAATGTTTAAGTATGTCACATTTATATTCGATGTTTATTACCAGGGGCCGAAAAATTTCTCCGGTTCAATGACCTGCATTGTTGTATGCACACTCGAACCCCATCTATTCGTTTATTGCCTGTTCTTCCACTGAGTAACAGCTAGTGAACAAATAGTCGGGGCTTGAGTATGCATAAGGTAGTTAATTCTAACTTCAAGGTCATTGAATCCGCGAAATTTTCCGGCCCCTACTTATTACTAACACGGCTATGTTCACATCAACAAGTGACGAAAATATACCGATTCGTAGAGGCACGATTATTTCGCGGATTTACTCTAGGCCAGGATGAACGTCAAATACCTATACTACCCAGTAAGTTATGAAATAGCACAACAGCTGTGTTGACAATTTTTTTACGTCTGGAAGCGCGTAACAAATTCCCGTGGATATCACGTACTACTCGTTTATACGGTGTTAGAAGATATATTTTACGGGTTTTCTTATAAATCTGGGAATAGACACATTGTTTTACTTTTTACGCTGACAAGGCATGGTTTATTGTTTCATTCACTTTTTGGAATCCATATGGCATTGTTTCTGTTAATGTTGCTGCCTCTGTAGTCGCTCCCGTAAATAAAGCAATTTCTCCTTTTCAGCTGTTTCCCGTTGCAAAATAATGAATATATTATGGTTCCAGCAATTACAGAAAATCGATTAAGTTTGTATCTATGCCTTATCGTGACAAAAATTTTGATACATCGACTGGAACAGAAGTTATCGAGAAGAAACAGACAAATCCAATATGGTAGGAATCAATACCCCTTAAATTAGGCAAAGTTGCCAGCCCTAGTTTGTGTAAACGTGAACACGCCACTAATGGCTGTACATGTACAAGCCACAGTTAGAACCACTGATGTTTTGTTGAAAGAGACTTTTTTCTCCAATTTGTTTCACTGGTTTACGTGTACATCGGTAGCTATGCTTTATGGTTATTGGCAGAGTGTTTTTGTTCAGACTGTTCTCTCATTTAAAGCCATAGTCCATCATTTATTTCAAACAATGGCAAATAACTCGAATATTTTTAAACCGAATGCTTTGAAAAAAATTGAGACTGTGTACAGTCATATGATACACAATTTTGGCAGAGCGTTTTTTAAGTACTGTAACGTTTGCTAGAAAAAAATTATTTTGTTTCATTTTACGTTATTTTGACCACAAAGTATACGATATTTCAGGGGCAAAAATCTAAAAATCCGTTTGATGTATTGCAACAGAAAAATTCATATACTAACGATGATATATAAGTGTTAAAACTACAAGGTGAATTTTTGATATGTGTCTTAATTTGCGTTAAAAAATATACATATATTTTCGAAACCACTGCAAAACTATGGAACGAGGCCTTAAGTGCACCAACCAGAATAAGGCAGTTTTATAACAACAGACGTCTGCGATGTACCAGAAGATTCCCAAGACAAGCGAGAGTCGAAACATCCAATCAGTGGCCATGAAGCCGAGCTGCAGATGTGCACGTAATGCACTGAAACAAACTCGGGTAAAATTATTTTCGCGAAAAGTTCGTAATCCTACCAATTCCTAGAGACTTGCAAAATTCGCGTTATCATTTGGTAGCAGACTAAACTTCACTTTTCTATACATAACAGTGCGTAATATGTGATTCAATTGGCCACGAACTTTTATGTGCTGTCATTTACGTGTGTTACGTCGTTACAGAGATTGGCCTCTCTACCGTGTGAGCATTCTCCGCGGCAAGACACGACAATATCGGCCAGCGGGAGACTTCGAACGAGCCTTCAGTCATTTTGAGTCTAGTCAACTGTCAGAAAATAACGCGAATTTTGCATGTCTCTACCAATCACCGATCTTAAAGCAGAGCTACATATGTTCACATAAGGCACTGAAACAAGTTGTTGCAATTTATTTTCACCAAACACAGTGACAGTAGCTACAGAGAATAGGGTAGTCAATTAGTGACAGACATCAGACTCCTAATGCAGCGTTGCCACATTCAAGATTCTGGGTTTCTACTGAGGTTATGTCTCAATTTAAAGAATACTCTCTGGAGAGAGAGAGAGAGAGTACTCTTTTGGAATGCCACAAGAGAGAGAGAGAGAGAGAGAGAGAGAGAGAGCTCTGGCACACTCGCTCTCTCCAATTGGTACGATGCACGGTCGTGTATGTGAACAAACGATACAAAGGTAACAAGTGCGTAAATTTTATTAATACGAGTTATAAAAGCATTAAATATATTTTTAGACAGTTCACACGATTATTTGTTAACTTACCGGAGTCATATTTCAAGCAGATAATAACTGTTTATAGGTGATGTCATTTTTTTTCATTTTGTGTATTTAAAAATGCCCACACAATTTCTTGCCATAAGTAACGGTCAGTTTGAAACAATTATTTATGTATAAATATTGAAATATTTATAATCAAGATGGCGTGTGCCAGAGAACTCGAGAGAGCAAGTATACAATTTCGCTCTCTCGCTCTCTTGTAGACTACTCTTGGTCATTGAGACAGTGTGTGCTCTCTATCTCTCTCTCTCTCTGATTCCTAGTGACGTCTTTGCGAGAGCGAGAGCTCTGAGCGAATTAAGACACTCTTATGGGTGTTTCGAGATAAAGTGAGCACTAAAAAATGTCCTGCCAAATATTTATTTCCAGCCAATTCGTATCTTTCCACGCGTAACGGCTGACGACGGGAAATGTGTTAACCTCTCTGGACACGTCACTTGATGTTTGCGAGTGTAAGATAAATTGTGCAGTCGGTAGGAACGTATGAAGCTCGATAAAGCACATTTATTAATCATATGAAACTCAAATATGTAGATTTTATTTTATTACTGTGCATTTAGTATGCATGTACATGGAACCAAATTCTGCAATACGTTGCCAACAGTACGAGTACGGTAACTATTGTTAATGTTACATCATATATAGGGACCCGTGTTTTGGTGCAAATATTCTTGCAACAGTTTGCTTCAGTGCCTCGTGTACACATCTGCGACTCAGCTTCATGGTCAGTGATTGGCTTAGTTTAACTCTCACGTGTCTTACACTGCAAATCACAGACGTGTGTTATTCGCAGTAAACTTATTCTGACTGGTAGAGTCACACAAACACACTCTGCCTATAACAAAGAAGCAGAACTGCAGAAGTGGAACTAAGACATTGTAACAAGTTGGCGCAGATATATTTTCGCTAAAATCAAGCGTCTTTAATTATATGCAGTAACGGCTAGCGATTTTTTTAAGGTTAAATCTTTAGGGCTCACTTTATCCCGAAGCACTTATAAAACGGTCAAGCTTAGGCCCACGGACTTTTCCAGGAAAGATTTTTTGTCCCAGTTTGTCTCAGTGCCTTACGAGCACATCTGCAGTTCTGCTTCATAATCAGGGAGTTGGGGTTCTACCAGCAAATCACAGACTTATAGTGTTGTAGTAACCTTACTGTACTTAGCTCAGACAAATGAGACACGGCTCTTCACAAAGACACGCTGCCAGTAACCATGAAGCACAGCTGCAGATGTGCTCGTAAGGCACTGAAACAAACTGGGCCAAAATTATATCCGCGAAAAGTTCATGAACCTAGTCATTCTAGCAGCCAATGTATATTCAACTGTCGCTAGTGTGTATACAGGACCTGAGAAGTCTAGGCCGCTGCTAGACAATTACGGGAAATACCTGCAATTAGCTGATAAGAGAATAATGAGTAGAGCTTCAATAATATTCACTTTGCAGTTAACAGAGTATATTACTAGAGCCACGATTTTAAGTCGAAAAGATTTTTGCTTCATTTGGTTCGATGCCGTATGTGTATGCAAAATTCACGTTATCATTAGGTAGCAGACTAAACTTTACTTTCCTATACATAACAGAGCATAACCTGCGATTCAATTGGCCATTAACTTTTATGTGTCGTCATTTACGTGTGTTACGTCTTTACAGAGATTGGCCTCTCTACCTTGTAAGCATTCTCCGCGGCAAGTCACGACAATATCGGCCACCGGAGACGTCGAACGAGCCTATAGTCACTTGGAGTCTAGTCAGCTGTCAGAAAATAACTCGAATTTTGTATGTCTCTACGTATGTGCAACATCTGCAGCTCTGCTACATGGTCAGTGATTAATAAGGGTCAGAAAAATTTGCGAGTATACTAACCTCTAGACTGACCTGTGTACTATAGCATGTAGCAGTTGTTCATTGGCTGCTCTGTGCTTCGACGGTACTTTTCTGACACATCAAACATCCAAGAAAGTTCAGAATTCGTCCAAGTCTTAAACATTGAATGAAAACTAAAAAAGCCTTCTAACTATCTCTAATAAATATGGCCGTAATAGTGACATTTTCCTGACGTCACGAACAGCCAACTTCATTCAACTCACCTAATTTGAAGTGATTTGAAGAAAAAATAATGTTACCGGCCTTTTAAACGACACGAAGCTGACATTCGTCGTCATGCGGTGTAAGGGAAAACGAAACACAAATTTAAAACGGAATGTCGTAATGTCGCAATGTCGTAAAATATGTTGAATCTTAGTTTCAACCTAAATTAAGGATTAAAACGAAATACGAAATACATAAGATATAGGGCCCAGTAGTATTCGCGAAAAGATTTTTGCCCCACTTTGTTTCAGTGTCTTACGTGCACACCTGCAGCTCAACTTCATGATTATTGTCAGAGTGTTTTTGTGCAGAGTTATTATTCATTTGACTGAGCCAATCAGTACATGGATAACTGTGACACAACACGTCTGTGATTTGCGGAATTAACCTCCAGACGTTGTATGTTAATGCATCCAATCGCTGACCACATAGCAGAGATGCAGTTGCGCACGTAAGGCACTGAAACAAAGTGCTGCAAAAATCTTTTCGCGAAAACTACTGGGCTCTAATAATATAGCAAAAATATTATTCCTGTGATGTTTTCATTTTAAAAAACTGCCATATATTTTTGTGTCGGTTACGTTGTAATTACCAGGGTCACGATTTTGTTGCGAAAATGTTTTTGCCCACTTTGTTTCGGTGTCTCACGTGTACATCTGCAGCTGTACTTCATGGTTATTGGCAGCGTGTCTTAGTTCAGACACATCTCTCATTTAACTGCACACATCAGAATAAGATTATTGTGACTCCATACGTCTGTAATTTTCCAAGGCAAGTGAGGGTAAAATCATCCAATCACAGACGATGTAGAAGAGCTGCACATTGCACACAACGCAATGAAACGAAATGTCACAAAAAAAAAACATTTCGCCATAAAATCGTGGCTGTATCAAATAAGTCAAGAGACAGTTGCGAATGTGACACGATCTTACATTCATTAGAATCCTAGCTCTTTCTCAAAAGAAAACGAGAATTTTGAAGGTTTCAGCAATTAGATATTTATACTCTCGCTTGTCTTGAGTTCCACGGGCAAGGTACATTCCTACGGTTTTACAATAACCTTAATCTGATAAAACACATTGGTAGATTGGCGAGTGTCCAGACTTGTTCTTCTACGACCGTGGTCTGAATATAGACAAGCTGCCAATAACCGCGAAGCATATCTGTAGGTGTGCACATAAGGCATATACCAAGACTTCGAACTACAGTAACAGAAATATGTTAAACATGTAAATTACTGTCTCATAAATGATACATTAGCCACTTGTTATCGAAACTACACTTGCCTGCTCTCTGTTGGTAACCTAGTGAACACGGTGTACAGGGCCACCCCAGTTTTGTGAAGTCCACAAAGTGTTTCTGCACGACATTAAGGGCGTCCATTTGGGGAAAAATTTTAATTTTATATTTGTATGACATATTGTTAGTTTTGTAGACGTTACTTGGGAGAGCATTTTTCCTCTTACAAAAATATTAGCTCAACCAATTTTCTCATAATGTCACTTCTAAGTAAATATTTGCATTTTTTTACTTCTTAAAAGCAGCAAAAACCGATTAGTATAAATAAATTAAAAAATGCACACCGTAAGTACATGTTGCGAGCTACTGTTTGACTTGTTTTTTAAAATCAATTACAAAAATTTTTCGATTAAAAAAATTTCTATTTTTTTTTTTTGCTTAGGCCTATATCACGACATTTGGTCAGTTAACCATTTTGTTCACATACGATATTCGCTAGGCAGGCAGGTGGACACAGCTCGAGGCATGGAGTGGTGACAGAGGGCTGTGACGTCACGGTTAGTGAATCAGCTGCTCGGCGCGTCTCGGCCAGGTCAGATCGAAGGAGGCAGAGGTGGCTCGTGTGACGTCACAACGAACCACTTGACCCGCGTGGGTTCGCCACGCGACCAGCTCGCGGCTGTCCTGATTGGCTCTCCGGGAATGTCGTCGTCACCACGGCCGGAAACAAGCTGTGATAGTGTGACGTCACACCTCCACGCTCCTCTCTGCCCTTCCGACCGAGTGGGCGAGGACCCGAGAAAAACATCCAGGGCTATTTTTGGCAGTAAGAGACAACTCGAACATCTTCGCGACTTACCCCAGCGTATTCAACAACTCTTGAGGGGTAGAAGCGCATAATAAATAAATACCGATAGAAACATTTCACGAGTTTATTCCATACTCTATTTAGAGATAATGGCATATCGCGTAAATAATTTGTGCCAGTAGTCCTTGAAAACGCTGTAGTTTCTTGCAACTTCGGTGATATACTTCTGACACAACGTAACTGTCAGCAGACCAATTACAAGCATAAAATATTACAGTTGCGGGATTCTTATTGGCTCAGTCAAATAGGGTAACAGCTTCAAGTACAAGGGACAACCAGTAATCTTCTGGTAAGTTGACCGTGTGTTGGAATCCAGCAGTCAAGTATTTCCCGCGATAAACCATCATCTCTAACTATACTTCGTACAATATTTTTGTAAATTTTTGACAACTGGTTATGTTTAAACACCTGAAAAGCTCTCGCGTTCACAGGCCAGTAGCATAGTCTTCAAGAATATCAGTGAACTCAAAATATACAACAGCTGCTTACTGGCTACTCGCTGACGCAGGGATACCACATTATTGGACTTGAATTTACTTGCTTCTTTTTTTGTTGGCTCAGTGCCCTCCACGTGGCGAAAGAGACACGAATGTACAGCTGTTTGAAATCTAATGTGTGCCCGAAAGAAAACGCGAATTGTTCACGTCCCTAGTCATGGGAAATTACTGTTAATATTATGTAAAGTTTGTCAAACTGCAAGATAATATTTACAGCACAGATGATGGAAAGGACAGCTCATTTTCATTTTAGAACTAATCAGGCAAACCGATCATATATCGTGATATGCTTTAATATCATGATAAACAACTTTGTGTGTTCACAAAATTGGGACGGCTCTGTACAGTGAAGTTACTAGGTCACCAAAAGACAGCTGGCATGTTAAGTTCCGGCAATAACTGATCAATGTATCAAATATAAGATCACAATTTAAATGTTTTAACTTGTTTCTAGTACTAAAGTTCGAAGCTTTAGTGTTACGAAGTAGGTTAGGTTTACTCTAATATACACTGATATAGGCTAGTATCAAATATCTACGACATTTAAATAGTACTGTCCTTATAAACGTCAAATGTTACTGAAGTTGTGCGAAGCAGATTATGGAATTAGCTGCCCTGTTCATATACAAGTCCTGACGACTTGTCCATTAGTAGGGACGTGCGATATTCGCATTGTCTTCTGCCACCTGACTAACCTCTAAACGGGCGGTATGTTCGTTGGAGGTCTCGCGTATGCCGAAAATAACGTGCTCTGTCGCGGAGAATACTTTTGTCCGATAGTTACGACCCACATACAGCAGGCACCGAGCGAGGTGGTACAGCGGTAACGCGTTGGACTCGCATTCAAGAGGACCCGGGTTCGATCCCAGGCTCCGGCCAGCCTGATTTCGGTTTTTCATGGTTTCCCGAAATCTCTCCATGGGATGGTTCCTTAACAATTGCCATGGCGACTCCTCTCCCAGCTCCTGTCATTATACCTAGTTGTGTGTCACCGCTATAGGCTGCTCACTATAAGCTGAGCCATGGTCGTCTTTAGTATAAGGTCGGAGTCTTCAATGTGGCAACACTGCATCGGGGACCTGCTGCTTGTCTCTTCTTGGCCATCCTAGTCTCTGCAACGTGTATAGATGCAGCTTTAGTGGCGTGTACACGTCTACACTGACTAGGGCAGCCAATGAGCGACCGGCAGCAGGCCTCCGTTGCAGCGTTGCCACTTTCAAGACTCCGGCCTTCTACAAAAGACGTCCATGGCTGAGCACTCACTATAACTTAAAACAAATAAAACATATTTTATTGGTCATTATGCATATATATATATATATATATATATATATATATATATATATATATATATATATATATATATATAACATTTTGAGAGCAGTGTAACGTATACACTGGTTTTTAGATACTTGAAAATTTTCATATCAAAACCAGTTTAGATGGCTGCAGAACGGTTGAAAGAAAAAAAGAAGCAGTGCTCACTTTATCGTGAACAGCCTATATCTACACAGAAGGCGCTAGACGCCATGTTCGAAGTACGGTAGTAGGGGAGCGATAAGGCTTGTGCGTCAGTAATACACATCGCCGTTATGCGCTGTATTTAGTAGTTGGATTTTTACAATGAGACTTTAAGCGGTGACCCTACATTTTCATTTACGGAAAGTGCGTAGTAAAGTCCAGCGTATGCTTCTCTATTTTTGTTTTAAGATTCCGGTTGGCATGCTTTACGTGACGTCAGTCTGGAAAAGCCGTTTTTAGCCAGTTTTAGGTACCTACCTCGAAACCACGCTACTAAACATGATATCCTGAAAACATAAATAGAGAAGCATAGTTTCAAATATGTTATCTTTTTGTAGATAAAGATATTGAACACACGTTTAGTAGTGGTTCTTTAAAAACTTACTCTTAACATTTTGCAACTATGTTCATGATCTAGCTGTTTAGGGCTCTTAAAATTTGCACTGTAGTGTTACTAACCTCCTGTAATCTGGTTACACACGTATAACTTTCTCCTGAGGTTCATGACCATTGAGATTACGGATTGAACTCTGGTGTGTACAGGTCTGTGACATCTAGTCCATCGTCGAATAATAACTCGGAATTTGGCGAGACCCTATCCATTATTTGCTATTCACAGGAACAACAAACATGCAGGTCAATTAATACGCAAAATTTGCCTTCCCCTAGAAATAAGTCCAGGCCCAGTTATTGTACACCTATGTATCAGCAATAAGTCAAAAAGCAGCAGATTATGCTTAAAGATTGAGGGGGTTAGAATGAAAGTAAAGTTTTGCGTAGAAACTCATAAAAAAACTGAAATTATTTCTGACCATCAAACACATCGATAAAAGCGGCAAAAAAATTCAAAATATCAGAATTTTTTTTTAATGCAAAAATATGTTGCAAGTTATTTTAAACCATGTGAAGCAGTAGCCAGTGATATGTAGAGACATGAACTTTTCGCGAAAAGAAATTTGCCCCACTTTGTTCCAGTGCCTTATGTGCACGTCTGCAGTTCTGCTTCACATATATTGGCAGCGTGCCTTTGAACTGTGACGTTTCTCATTTGACTGTACCAATCACAATAAGGTTGCTGTAACACCACACGTCTGTGATTTGCGTGTAATACTCCACGACACACGAATGTCAAAACATCCAATCTCTGACCGTGAAGCAAGTCTGCAGACGTGCACACAAGTCACTGACACAAAGTGAGGCAAATTTATTTTCGCGAAAAGTTCATGTCTCTAGGGATATGTAGTTTCAGTGTGAATGTTTTCATTTCGTTATGTTCATTGGTTTTTGCGGCTTATAAGAGCAATAAATTTCAAATTTAGCCTTTGAAGAGCCAATATGGGAAAACTGGCGGAGCAAAATTTTTTGTAAGAGGAAAATGTACTCCCAAGCAACATCTATAAAACTAACAATATTTTATACAATTATAAAATTACGATTATTCCCGACTTGAACACCCTTAAGCTTGCTTACTGTAAATTATTTTTTTTTTTTTCGAATATTCGATCAAAATTGTATATTTTCTTCTTCTCTAAACTTCCTTTGCTGAGTGGAAGATAGGCGCGCTACGTCGAGCCCACTGAACACACGGCAGTGGAGAGAGAAGTGATGGTATTGTCACGGGAAGAACAGAGATAACTAGCTACTACTCCCGCAGCCTAAGAAAGGTTTTGAGTGAGTGGTGCAGCGGACGTGAAATGGTATCTACTGCCCAGCTACCCACCCCACGTTTCTTCACCCAGTCAGTCCGAAGGGAAATGACGGAGCCCTAAGTGTGCCATTAGCAGCTACAACCAATCAGCAGATGCGCACACCTCCGCTGGTTAGGGGCAGGAGGAGGAGGAATTTTCCCCTCTGCACGTCGCCAGGATCTTTCCTAGCTCACGTGACCAGCATGTGGCTATAGATGAGACCAACTACCAGACTTTCAGTTTCACAGGATTTCAGCATGCAAGCCAATAACACTTGCGATCTCATGTTTCATCCACTCTTAGGCAGCGTTACATTAGCTGCTGCGTTTTCTGGCTAGAATTAGGCCAATTGGAACAGCAACAATACTCGGTGATTTCAGTACTTGAATTCAAAACAGAACACTTACCATTAAAAGTTGCAAGTAGGAATAATGACGTTTGTATACATACACCATAAATACTTCCATTAAAATAGTCTGAATGCGTAACAAGTTTGTTTTAACGAATAACTCTTTGTTAACAAAACACAAACTACAGGATGTTCCAAAAATTGGTAACTGAAATGCAATGTCCACATAATATAACAAATAGTACACAATCAATAGTATACTGTCATTTTAGCCACATCCTAACAATATTCCCTCTTTAAATGTCACTCAGTTTCTACTGTAACAGAACATATAATTATATTAATACATAAAGACTATTAATATAACCTATATTATTTTCAGTTACGCTTTTTTGGAACATCCTGTTAGAAAGCTATAGTAAAAATAATTACGTAAAAAAACTGTATTAAAGCACTTAAAGTTAGTTTGAGCCATACAACTTACAGTTCGTTTTTACAGTATCTAGATCCTCTATACATAACACGTAGTTGGCACAGCATCCACCTTCCACCAAGGCGAACTGGGTTCGATTCCCGGCGGGGTCTGTCCCCGTATTTTCGCATGTGGGAATACTGCCGGACGATTTCGCTGGTCGGCGGGTTTTCTCGTTCCACCCGCCCTTTCATTACGGCGCAGCTCCATACATAATGTCACTCTTCACCAGCACTAGTCAAGTGTTGATCAAGTTCACTACTCTTCGCTTTACATAACTACAAGATTGCAATGTTGCGGTATTTCCTCTATATTTATTTCGTCTGCTTTTACTGAATCTGCCTGACCTCCTGCACACATGTAGATTCAGCAAGAAGTGACGCGTCGTTTTGCCGTCATTTCAGTTACTGGCCAGTAGCTTCAGCATAAAAATCAGCACTTGTAGTAGAAGACACACACACTCTCTGTTTCTTTTATTTATACTGGTTTGTCATATATTTTGGTCCACAAACATTTCACGAAAGAATTTTGTCCCAGTTTCTTTCAGTGCCTTACACGCGTATCTGCAACTCTGCCACATAGTAATTGGTAACGTGTCTTTGTGAATTGGCGTCTGTAATTTGACTGCACCAATCAGAATAAGGCTACTGCTACAACATATGTCTGTGATTTGTGGGTAGAACCACACAAGACGCGAGAGCGTTTAAGCATCCAATCAGTGTCTATGAAGCACATCTGCAGTTATGCACGTAAGGCACTGAATTAAACTGACGCAAAATTATTTTCGCGAAAATTTCGTGGCTCTAGATATGTGACCTCGCTGATCCAACAGGTGAATTATTACACTCACTCAGAAGGAAATTGCGGTACGGAGATTGGTTGATACTATGCACTTTTCATTTAAAGTGGTGCGTTGACTAGTGATGCGTTTTAAATTTTTAGACATAAATTTGTTTGAGGAAGTGCCACAGAACATTATTTAGCTACGGCACAGAATATTTAGTAATTCAGAAGTGAAATAGCCGATGGGATGGCGAACTCAGTTACACGCCAGCAAAATGGCTTCCCTGGTTAGCAACATCGCCTACTGCCGATCAGCGTGAGGCAGCTGCTCTGATAATCGTCAGCCAGGCCAATAGGAAACCTGCCGTAACATGCAGGAGCCAAACAGACACGGGGCTCGTATTAACATACTCGGACAGCCAATAAGCGTTCAAGTTCACAAGTATCAAAAGAGCCGCCACGTCATTTCGCGTCTGTATTAGTATTTAGCCTGTCGCTACGGCAACTTCAAAGAAAGAAAGTATTAAAACTAATTTGGTTTTTTAAAGTGGTAATTAAGTAGCTGGTCACTAGTAATATCCCGAGGTATACGGAATCAAATTCGGAGTGATTTTCCTGAGGGTATTGTAAAATAAGTATAAAATAATTTTGTCGCAGACATGAAAAATGTCGTTACTGAACGTTGTCTCACTTCAGGCAAATACTCATAATATCTGTAGAATAAGTAGGCTATCTCTCTGTAGTCATTGATAGATTTCGAAAGCAATAAAATATTTTAAACTGTATTAAAAGAGATTAATTTAATGTTAACTGTCTTAACACTTCAACATTATACTCAGAGAGACAGTAGACTAACGAACCTGCAGGTTAGATTTCAGAGTTACCTGTGTACTTAAGTAGAAATCGTGGCATTTAGTTTGTGCGTGTAAGTGGCAGAGACAACCACGACAGCGAAGATGACGGTGGCGATGATGACGGTGGCAGCAAGGAGCGACGCGGGATCAGTACATCGAGAGTAAGTGCGTACGGCAGCGGAACATTTTGGAGCATTTTTGGACGTGGCATTTGCATGTCTTGGACGGACAAGTAGGTTGTAATATTACTGTATATAGTGAGAGAGTTCTGAAAAGAGACGTTTTAAGTGAAGAGTGACGTGTGTAATCTCAGGACTGTATTGTGTGAATGAGGTATTAATTAACTGTATGCTTAAAGTAAGAATTTTAGGTAGGCCTATTATAAACATGAATTGATATTAATTTTAAAATTACATTATTATCAACAAAGTTGGGAATTCCATCTATATTAAGTGTTGTACTATCGAAGAATATTTTAATAAGGTCACAAATGTATTAGGAGTTATAATTTGATTTCGTTACTTGACATATCAAGTCCTCTATCAGAACAAACTTGGTTTTGTCCAGCCAAGTAAATTTGTAACAATATGGCGACAAGTAATCCTAATAATGTTATTGTTCATCTGTTATTCCTACTTAAAAAAACAGCCTGCATAGTGTAAAAATAAATTTCTCTATAAATTCATTACATTTCCTAGGTATGTATTCAAAGTTTAAACTACTGCCGATTTATTTAAAAAAATTCTCTATATATAAAGGAAACTAAACATTTACGAAAATCACAAGTTGTATGAAGTTTGTGTGCGTTAAATATGTAAGTTGGGCTCATTACATTCCTACATTACCACTATCTCCTAAAATTTAATGACCTAGTTTTTTTTTTCCTTTTCTATTGTTTGACTGAGATAACCTAGTTAACTGTAGCAGGTTATTTATTGTAAAAGTACAAAACTACGTTTCATAATTGCTTGTTATTGACAACGTAACCGACACAAAAGTATACGGAATATTTTAAAAATGTTATCGCCACAGGAATAGTATTTTTGGCACAGTATGTGTTTGTTAATTCGTTTTAATTATTAATCGAGATTGATAATTGTACTTATAATACGTGATTAAGTCGATGAACGTAGAATTATTATATTTTGTGGCATTACGGGATTCCGTTTCAAATAAGTGTTCCATTTTTCTCTACACCGCTTGGGGACGACTGCCAGTAGTTTCGTGTCGTTTTAAGGACAGGTCACACAATTTTTCCTTCCAATCGCTTTAAATTAAATGGGTCGAATGAAGTTGCTTGATCAAGACGTCTCGAGAAAACTTGACGGTTCGCTGGGTTTCAACGTACGTTCAGCTTACCAGAAGGTAGGAGCTGTTGTCCAATTTGACTAAGCCAATAATAATCCCGCTATTCTAATATTTTATGCCGGTTATTGGTCTGCAGATAACTACGTTGTATCAAAAGTATATCTCCCAGTCATATGTGTTGCAAGAAACTACAGCGTTTTCAAGGGTATGTTGACATTTTCGCGATATACCATCATCTCTAATGGTGGTATATCGTGACAGTATTTTGTGCCAACATAACCTTGAAAAGGCTGTAGTTTCTAAAGGCATAAACGATTCGGTGATAACTGCTGATAGAACATAGATGTCTGTAGACCAACAACAGGCATCAATAGAGATGATTTATCGCAGGAAAAATTGACTGTTTGCTAGGCTTCAATGTATTGTATACATTTCTGAGGCTATTATTTCGTTACTGGCGAGTCCCTATTTGACTGAGCCAATAATAACTCCGGTGCACTACTACTGGACGTCTGTGATTCGTCTGTAAACAACTAGACTGTGCTGCATAACCACCGACCAACAATACATGACACAGGACGCTACAATGATTTGCAGAACACGCTGATTTTCCACCATTTCTTGCCATCAGATAATATACTGCCGGGATTCTTATTGACTCAGTGAAATAGGGTAACAGCTAAAGTCAGTAATCTTACAGTAAGCTGAACGTATGTTGATATCCTGCAAACAGTCAAGTTTTCCCTCGATAAACCATCGTCTCTAAGAATCTTTTAAAGTTCGTTATAAATTGATAGGGTCACCACTTAATATTTCATAGAAGCGAGTTGTCAGCGATAAGACTGCTCGCCAGTTTAATGACTTACTCTAGAGGCTAGAATGAGGCGTGATGGGCGTGCTTTGTCGTCCTTACCGCGCAAAATACATTCACCCCGACGATCACCGCAGCGGCAGAGTTGCACGCCGTGACGACATTGCCCGAGCCGATTACCTTGGACCGGCCTTGCAAAGTCACTGACTCCTGGCTCGCAAAGCTGGGCACATAAAAACACCGTTCTTACACTCACATAACACTGCCGTGACACATAGGTAGGGACCCCTGATTTTCGCGGAAATAATTTTCCCCCACTTTGTTCCAGTGACTTGCGTGCACATCTGCAGCTATGCTTCATGGTTATTGGCAGCATGTCTTTGTGAAGTAATGTCTCTCATTTGACTTTGCCCATCACAATAACGAGATTACAACGTCACAAGTCTGTGATTTGCAGGGTTAAACCCAAGACACGTCAGAGCTAAGACGTCCAATTACTGATTATGAAGCAGAGCTGCAGATGTGCATCGTAAGTCACTGAAACAAAGTGAGACAAAATTCTTTTCGCGAAAATTAGGTGTCCCTACACATAGGTAAGGTAAGTGCATCTACGTCTCGTCGACAACAAGATCATTAGAGAAGGGTGACACTCAACTTGGTATAATGACAGGAGATGGCAGAGGAGTCGGCCATGGCCTGTCTTAAAGGCGTCGAACCAGTAAAATTTAATTTTTTAAATTTATGTCAAACATTGTTCAACTTCTACTCATTAGATAACATGTCATTTCCCTAAATAAAAAAAATCACGCCCCATAGTTTTTGCGTAATCACTCATGATAGTCTCAAAGTGGCCATTGCGGTGTAGCCAAAACAGAAAAAAAAAATAGTAATTAACTAATCAATTCAAAATTCCAGGGACTGAAATTCAGTGTATCTATGCATTTTATGACTTGTTTGACAAAAGTTTATATGGAAAATTTTAGTAGTAGCAAAATGTATATGTTATGCAAAATTTTACTCACTTTCATCAATTTCTAAGAAACACGAAAATATATCCCTTCGTATTTACAAAAGTGTCTTGAAGTAGCCCATATAAATTAGTAGAGCCACGATTTTATGGCGAAAAGATTTTTGCAACATTTGGTTTCGATGCGTCATGTGCACACCTGCAGCTCTGCTACATCGTCTGTGGTTGGATGATTTTACTCTCACTTGCCTTGGCAAATTATATACGTACAGACTCACGATAATCTTATTCTGATTGGTGCAGTCAAATGAGAAACGTGTCTGAACCAAGACACGCTGCCAATAACCTTGAAACAGAACTGCCGATGTGCACGAGAGACACTGAAACAAAGTGGGGCAAAAATCTTTTCGCGACAAAATCGTGGCCCTATAAATTAGTATAAAAATGAATTATCATGTTTCTGCAAGTTAATTACTTCGCCACAACAGCCATTTTGCGACTTTGCTAGGTGATTATGCTAAAACTATGGGACCTTTTTTTTTTCTTTAGGGAAATGACATTATATCTGATGTTTAAAAATTGGACAGTTTTTTTTACATAAATATAAAATAATGAATTTTTAGGTCCAACGTTCTTAAGGAACCATCCCTGCATTCGCCTAGAGAGATTTCGAGAAATCTTGGAAAACCAAAATCAGGATGACCGGTGCCGGGGATCGAATCCGGGCCCCCCCGAACGCGGGTTCAACATGTTAGCGTCGCGCTACCTCGCGAGGTTATGACACACACTAGATAGGTATACAGAGGCGAAATGACTTTGCGTTAATAGTTACGTAAGTGCTCTCGGTCAACCATAGGTTACATGCTGATTAGGGAAAAGAATATTTCGCTAGTTCAGTGACCTGCATGTCAGAATCCACTATCCTGTATACACAACCTGCTATTTAGTGGAACAACGGACAATGAACAGATAGACGGGGCTTGATATAACATGCAAGTCACTGAACTTAAGAAATTTTCCATTCCTTAAGAGTGCGTGGCAGATAAATAATCGCTGAAAACATAAATTGAACTGTACGCTTTTTTCGAAGCCAATATGGATAAAATACTCAATGACAACCCTAGATAATAGCATTTGCCAACTTTAAGAGTAAATATTTATCCAGAATTACTCATCCGTTACGCGTGATCTCTTGCGCCGCAGTTAAATGCACGAGGTTCCGGCGTCAGAGATTGTGCCTCAGAAGTTCGTAACACAGGAAACAATTTTGTTTAAAACGTTGGCTAAAGCTATTGTCTAGGATTGCTATTGTTTAACTTTCGCAAATTGGCTTCAAGAAACCTACAGTTATAGTAGATTGATGCTTTTAGCGTTGAATATTGTTCAACGCCCTCTTAAGGAACATAAACATAAGGAACTTAAACATACACGGGGCTGGTATCAACAACCTCGGGCAGCCAATAAGCAG
Source organism: Medauroidea extradentata (assembly GCA_003012365.1). Lineage (NCBI taxonomy): Eukaryota > Metazoa > Arthropoda > Insecta > Phasmatodea > Phasmatidae > Medauroidea > Medauroidea extradentata. The sequence goes on along the minus strand of PNEQ01036406.1, from coordinate 32,786 downwards.
CGAAGTTCGCACGTATCAAATGAGCCGCCACGTCATTTCACGTTTGTATTACTATCTAGTCTGTGTCTGAAGGACTGTTCCAATCAACCAATTATATGACATTAATTATAAATTCTCTCTATCCTGTAATGCAGGCACACAAATATACGAAGGCTCGGTGTCAGTAGCATCACGGAATGGGTTCGGCTGAGAATCCACCAGTGAATTTTAGTCTGTCGCCAAACAATAACGCAAAAATTTGTTCGTCTCTGCATATTGGCTAATCGACGTCCGATGGTTCGTACAAAGCTGTTGATTGATGACTTACACACTGCTGCCAACTTGTGCAGTTGGAGTTCACCTCACTTGCGTCCGTTTCGCTTCTTTTCATCCGGCCGGCCTCCGTAACGTAGTCGGTTAGGCACCTTGGTTCGAATCCCTGCTGTATTAACACATACTATATAGTAATACAGTCGTGAAATGACGTGGATGTTCATTAGGTACAGGCGAACTTCATCGCTTATTGGTAGAGCCAGTGATTTTTGGTGAAAAGAATTGTGCAACCACTTGTTTCAATGCCTAACGTGCACACCTACAACTCTGGTTCGTGGTTATTGGCAGAATATAATAGGGCAGAGGCGTGGCTCATTTGACTGCACCAACCAGAACAATGTTACCGCGACACCACACGTCCGTGATTAGTGGGTTGGACCCCGAGACGCCGAAAGTTAAAAACTTCCAATGACTGACCATGAAGCAGAGAAACAGGTGTTCACATAAGGCACTAAAACATATTGTTGCAGAATTCTTTTCACCAAAAATCATTGGCTCTGCTTATTGGTAGAGACCTGAAAATTTCGCGTTTTCTTTTAGGCACAAGCTAGATTTCCACATACTGGAAGTTCGCGTCAGTTTCATAGTTGGTCTTTGATAGAGATCCCTGATTTTCGCGAAAAGAATTTTGCCCCACTTTGTTTCACTGACTTACGTGCACATCTGCAGTTCTACTTCATGGTTACTGGCAACGTGTATTTGTGAAGTGACGTCTCTCCCTTGACTTCGCCAATCACAATAACGTTACTACAACTTCACAAGTCTGTGATTTTCCAAAGCATCCCGTTTAAAAAGTTTTGAGTTTTCTGCACCAATGTGATAAAACTGCATACAACTAATAAAGGGTATTTATTACTCAAGGTATCAGAATAATTCAAATAGTTCATGTATGATGTAACAAGTATGTCTGACAACAAGGCTGGCGTGAGAAGATGCACGACTCATGTTTCACAACGCTGATGTCATCAGATGTCACCACAGACACTCGGTGACATTCCTTTGCGGCCAGTCAAGACAACGAGCCTACCAAATAACGCTGCCGTCCGTTACCTCAATTCCTGGAGCGGCTGAATTATCGTGGGAAAGGCGAGAAGGTCGTCTGCTCCGGCCGCCGAGGATATGCAGAGTTTCGCCCGTCACCAGATTATACGAAAACAACTCTACCCACTTCAGAGATGTCAGCTTGGGAATATCAGTTAAATAACGTTGAATGTGTGTAAACCCATTTGAAAGTCACCACTACTAATTAAGGGCGGGGTTCACATTAGTTTTCAACGTATTTTTTAAATTTTATATTTATACCAGACATTTTTTTTTCTTATTTTAGACATAAATTGTGATTAAATCTTCCTCTTAGGAAATTTGTGTATCTTTCATAGTTTTTGCGTAATGAGTCGTAAACGTCAAAATTTGCATTTTACGGTTTTATGTACGCCACTAAAACCAACTGACATACCAAACTGAAAAAAAATATAACAATGTATAACAATGTTGTAGGCTCTGACTTGACACATATATAAACAAATCAAAATAAATATATATTTTTTGTAATTTTAATTTTTTTTTTGGAATTTTTAAGTTTTAATTAAAAGTTCAGCATTTTTTTATAAAATACAAAAATATTTCAATTTCTTTATACATGCCAAGTTACAGTCTACAACGTTGTTATACACGGTGAATTTTTCGGTTTGGTATGTCAGTAGCGTTCATAAAACCGAAAAGTGCAAATGTTGACGTTTATGACTCATTGCGCAAAAACTATGAGAGATACACGAATTTCCTAAGAAAAAGATATAATCACAATTTATGTCTAAAATAAGAATAAAATATCTGCTACAAATACAGAAATAAAAAATACGTCGAAAACTGATGTGAACCGCGCACTTAAAGCATATTTTCTAGCGGCCGGAAATGGCGAAAAAGGGAGTTTTTGCAGCCTTTCCACCTTAACTAAAGCTAGAGCTATAATAATCAAGTCTCTGAAGTGAACATGAGAGTGTCTTTTAATTGCAACCAGTCATTCGTGAAAATATTTGTCCTTCACGAACACTTATATGTCTCCCTGAATTATCGAATGTACTACAGTTATCGCTATTATTCTTTGAGGAAATTAATAATTATTATTAGTGATCATGGACTAATCATGTTACAGCTTTTAAACGTTCAAGCGGATGTGATTTGCGCGTGTTTTCCGCTTCAGATAACAGATACGCGAACGTAAGTTCCGCCTAATTACATTTGGATTTTTACTCGCGATATGTTTAGTAACTTTTAATAAGGCGTAATGCGTCTGCCACCAATTAAAATTTTTCGTACTTCACTATCCAATTAAACTTCTAACTATGACGTACGTTAAAAAATTCACTTTCTTGATCAACAAGGTAAACAAAATTCAAAACAAATATTTTATATTACAAACTGTTTATCTGTTTTTTTTTACAGATCTGTGTCAGAGTTCCAAACAAAATAAATATTTTGGACAAACACCATTGCAGCAAATGGTGTCTCAAAGAAAACCAGAGAATACACACGATCAACGATCAGACAAGCAAAGAAACGAAAGAACTTTGTTTGCACCTGACAAACAAAGGTCAACATATACAATTACACAAGGAATTCAGTCAGTGATTTATAAGAAAATAAATGAAACAAAGTAGCACCCAAGCATAAAAAAAGAAACCAAGGAAAATATAAAAAATAACTTAGATTATTCCGCAAAAATAATGACGTCAGTAAGTTTGGAACAACAGACAAAAAATTTTCGAACTTACTGACGGAATTCCTTTTGCGGAACAATCCGAATTATTATTATTATTTTTTATTCTTGGGTGTTAATTTGTGTTAGGCGCCGGTCTACGGTGTGAGAGGACGTAGGTTCGAATCCTGGCTTGAGCAAGGATGATATGTTGTCTCTTCTTTCAATTCAGGAGCTTCTGCTAATTTATATTTAATAAATAATAACTATCTACTAAACTTTTAGCAGGTAGAATCCAGATTGCTTCATTTTCATGATCGAGATAAAACATAAATTCAGTTATATTTTCGCCTCATGTCAGTACAAATAAATGACTATAATTGTAATGTTATAAACGTGTACTCTCTATAGTTCTAGAAAAAATTTCTTTGGCAACTGGATTTCCAAAGAGTTTTCTTTGTAAAACAGTTTTCTTTTTGGCCGCCCGACGTTTTTGAAAGAAATTTTTCTTCTTATGATTTTCTGGTATCAAACTTGTAAATTAGTTCTATAAAATCGATGCAAGTGACTTAATAAACGAGCTGATATTAATAAATAATTGCTTCAGTGGACCACGAGTTAACAATTTGCAATCTCCGTCCGAGTTTAATTTTTGTTTCATGTTGTTCTGGTTTTCTTTTCTCTCGGAGGTTTAGGCAACCGTATCAAAGCATGTAAGTCGTTTCAGACGAGTACATATAGATTCTGCAAGAAATACTGATTGTTGTACGAATTTACTGAACTAAAAATGGCTGTTGCACTATTTGGTACACAAAATGTTTTATTTGTAAACACAAATACAATTTCGACGCCTTCGATATGTAAAAATTAAACCGCTTTTTTATGAGATTATATATAATTAACATAATATATAAAAAAGCTAACTCTAGCAACTTCTTAATAGAAAGACAAGAAATCGGTTTACACCGTAATATTTAATGCTCATATCAACACTATTTTTTCTAGTTGTAAATCGTGTTGGATATGTTTCACCCGACTTCTCGGAATTCACCACTGCTGGATGTGTTCAAAGGACTTTGACTTTCGGTAAAGAAAACATATCGCTATAATTTCTGGAAAACGTGTTACGGAGTTATAAGGTAGGAAGGTAGGTAAGTGTCCTTTACTTCTCGTCGATAGCGAGGTAGTAAGAGACGGTGAAATACAACTTGGTACAATGACAAGAGCTGGGCGAGGAGTTGTTTCCCCCCAAAATCAAATCGATGGCTTAAAACACACATATTGTATGTCCATGCAAATCGTCTAAATAATATTTATTAAAAAAGTTTTATCTTCCTAGCAGAAGTTACTCGCTTATAATGTATATTTAGATGAAACCATGAGAAAAAATAATACTCATATAATTTGTAACTGGTAGTTGTTAGAACAATATGAAATATTATTTTACAGTTTATAGAAATGGACATACAATATTTGTGCTTTAAGCCATCGAAATGTCCTGGTAATAACTAGAGACGGGAAAAATTCGCGGGTTCACTGACCTTTAGGCTATAGCCTGCAAGAATATTTGTGAACTGAAGTAGACAGCAGATACTCAGTGGTTGCATGCTGCTAAAGTGATGCAGGTGTGTGTAAGTTACATTTATATTATTGGCTCAGAGACTTTCAGGCGTGGTCAAATAAGTCGAAAGTGACACAAACATACAATTGTTGGAATTCTACCTTGTGCCCAAATGAAGAAGCGAATTTTTCAGTTCGCTACCAATGACCCTGCATTGTACAGTAAGACTGAAAATTATACTTTAACAGCCTGTATCACTTATTACGTTGAATTTTTTTTTTTTAATTTCTTCCTAATTAAATATTTGGCAAGATTAAATTGCAAATATTTCAATAGGGACATACTTTGCCTTGCATTACGTACGTTGTACTCGAAAAATTAAAATGTAACTATGAATTAATTAAGCTAGTTTATAAATTTTAAGGTAAAAATTCTATTTCACCAAATAATAAACGCTAATTAACTCCCAGTACCGACTTCAACCAATAATACTCATCTAGTAGTAAATTGTAATGTTTCTATAAATAAATATTGTCGGTTATTCGCCACGTCCTTCAATATTTAAACAAAACTAATAATATTTACAAAAGAGGTGACGGAGCCACATAAGGTTAAAATCGTTTACGTAGAATATATTTTATCACATTTATCACTTTGCTCTCATCTAAAATGGTGTACCTATATCAATAAAGACTGGTTAACTCGAAGTTTCATTAACTTGGTAGGCTACCTAAAATTCAATTTCTTACAATCAGTCCAGTAATTCATTTCATTAATCTGTGTGAATGTTTGCGTGATTAAACTGTGAACGACTTCTGTAGTGATTTTCTTATCTTTTGCATTTGTGTTTCGTTATGTATTTTAAGTTTTGTAATTTTTACAGTCTGTTATTTGCTTACTGATTAAGTTACTTTGTTTGGTGATCTTAAAAGTTGTAACCACTGTGGTTAAGTGGTATTCCGCCTTAAATTCATTACACGCAAATGTAAGTCACATTAAATAAATAATTCCTCAAAAAAGGATGTTATAATTTATGTATTCATACCGTGAAGTCTTCGAAATTGGAAGAGGTACGTTACTATACAAAGCATGAACATAACAAAAATTCAGTTATGTTATCCTACTTAATACTAGATGTTTACCGAGTTTGTTATTTAAACTTTTGGAATTGGTTTTCCCAGAACCCTGCGAGACCAAAATAAATTTCATGGGTCGGCTTTTTAAAAACTGAATACCTACTATAAGAACGAAATACAAAGCACTCGAGTCGGTCTACGAAGTGATACACGTGTACCGAGAATGACAGCTCACTTAGAAATCCTAGCTGATCATAAAAAATTCAAATTGACACCATTTTAAATACAGTACGTACACGGTATGAGCAAAAACGTAAATCTTATGTCGTCACATATGCACCGAGTTTAATGAAATTTTGAAAAATTGCTCGTTACCTACCTTGTGTGGTTAAATAATGTTCAGATGGCCAGAATTTTTTTAACACGTACAACTTCCGAACATAAAACGTACATTTCAGTTTACCATATAACGTTTATGCGAATCGAGTTTGATGAAACTTTGAGAAATCTTTCCTTAGACAACTCGCGGTATTAAAAAATATTTAGTAGCCGCTATTTTGAAAATACGAACACTACATGAAGTGGAAATCACGTCACCTTACTAAGCACTATAGCTGGGTAAATCTACCCTTCTTCATGATACTAACCCACTTAAGTACCAGAAATATGTAAACCATTATAATTGTGATCTTATAATTGATAAATTAGTCACTTGTTACCAAAACTACACTCGCCTGCTCTCTGTTAGTAAGCTAGTAAACTCGGTGTACTGTCTTCCAATTTCGTGAAGACCAACAACATGCTTTATTACAATTTTAAGGTATATAATGGCTTATGGACAGTTTAGCCATGTGTACCGAATTTGATGAAATTCTGAAAAATGTTTCTCAGATGCATTATGTGATCAAAAAATGTTCAAATGGCTTCCATTGTGTGCGTGTGTGTGTATATATATATATATATATATATATATATATATATATATATATATATATATATATATATATACACACACAAAATTATTCACGATTTTTCCCTCTTGTACTGCGTTGACATCCAGTTATGAGCTATATATTAGATTCAATTTGTAGATCTTCGTAAAGTTAGTTTAACGTGGTATGTTACTATTTTTAATACTATTATTTCTAATATTTTTCCCTTCCTATGTTGTATTGTCAACTAGTTGCAAGGTATGCCTAAAGTTTCGAGTTTCTAACATACCATAAAGTTAGTTTAATGCCTATATATTTCTTATTTAAATAACTATTTCAAATTTTATTTCCCTCCTGCATTCCGTGGTCAGTCAGTTTTAAGCTATATTTAAGGTTTCCTAGCTAACAGGAGGTTAATTTTACATGGCATATTAAGATCCTTTTATTTAAATAATTACTTTAACTAAATAATTTCATCAGGTACTGTTTCAAGTCTCTAGCTCATCTGCAAATTAGTTTAGAATCGATTGGAAAATTGGTATCGAACAGACGAATACACAGACAGACAAGAAAGCTAGCTGATATTGCGTTGTCATCCAGCACATAGCTGTATTTAATGTTTCAAGTATCTAGCTTATCGTGAAGTTAGTTTAAAGTGGATTGGAAAATTTGTACCGAGCAGACAAACAGGCAGACAAAAAGCAATTTAATATTGTATTGTCATACAGTTGTGAGCTACGTTTAAAGTTTCAAGTTTATTGCTCATCTGGAAGTTAGTTTAACGTAGTATATTACGCATTTTTTATTTACGTAATTATTTCACAATTTCTTCCTCACTGTTTCGTGTTCCTAGCTCGTCAGAAAGTTAGTATCATGTGTTATATTAAGAATTTTTTTTAAATTAAGTAATTATTTCACGACTTCTTCCCCTCTTATATTGTAATTTGGACTCGCATTCGGGAGGACCCGGGTTCGATCCCCAGCTCCAGACATGCTGATTTATATTTTCCAGGGTTTTACGAAATCGCTCCAGGCGAATGCTGGGATGGTTACTTAACAAAGACCATGGCCGACTCCTCTCCCAGCTGCTGTCATTGTATCAACCTGTGTGTCACCGTCTATAGGACCTCACTGTCAACGAGACCTAATGCCTACTTACTTTACATCTTATATCGTATTGTCATTCAGTAGGGAGCTATGTTTAAAGTTTCAAATCTCTAACTCGCCAGGAATTTAGTTTAACGGGTTATAGTAGATTCAAGCAATTTTTCCCTCTAACATTGCATTGACATCCAGTTGTGATCTATGTTTTTAAAGTTTAAAGCATGAGCTCATCGGAAAGTAAGTTTAACGTGTTATATCAAAAATATTCTCTATTTAAATATTTCTTTTACAATTTTTTGCCCTCTTATATAGCTAGTTGTGAGTTATGTTTAATGTTTTAAGTTTCTAACTAAACGCGACGTTTGTTTAACGTGGCATATTAAATATTTTTTACGTGTTTTATGTAATAAATATTTTTTCACAATTTTTTCTCTTACACTGAATTGTCATACAGTTGTGAGATGCCAAATGATTCGAGTTTCTACCTTATCGGAAAGTAAATTTAACGTTATACATTAGAGCTTTTTTTATTTAAGTACCGGTAGTGATTTTACAATTTTTTTCCCTGTTTCATTTTATTGTCAGTCATTAGACTACTAGCTATATTTTAAGTTTCTTGAGTCTAGCTAATCGGGAGGTTAGTTTTACTTAGAACAATATAGTTTTTTAACTAAACATTAATTTCAAAATTTTTATCAAATTCTGAACAATTTTTAAAGTTTCAAGTGTTTGTCTCATCGCGAAGTTAGTTCAGAATCGATTGGAAAATGTGTCGAACAGACAAAAAAACAAACAAAAACAAGAAAGCGAATTATACTGTTTCATATAAGTTTTAATAAATCTGACAGCAACTTATGGGCAAGAGCTTTCAGAATTTTGGGATATGTTGCACTATGCAAGACGTTTTTAGCTCTAAAATGAACCTGAGAGGCCCATTTCAGCAAGTGTACTGCAAAGTTTGTCTTGTGGAGTCACATAAATAACAAAATATTACAAATTATTGCCCGTAAGTTGATGTCAAATTTATCCAAACTTATATTAAATGGAGTATAGCATCGCATTGTTATCCATCTGTGAACTATGTTTAAAGTTTCAAGTCTCTAGCTCATTGAGAAGTTAAGTTAAAATCAATTGGAAAATTTGTGTTGAATATACAAACAGACAAGAAAGTCAGTTAGTATTGCATTGACATCTTGTTTGAGCTATGTTTAAAGTTTCAAGTCTCTAGATTATCGGAAAGTAAGTTTAAAATCGATTGGAAAATTTGTACCGAAGAGACAGACAAGAAAGTCAGTTAGTATTGCATTGACATCTTGTTTGGGCTATGTTTAAAGTTTCAATTCTCTAGCTTATCGGAAAGTAAGTTTAAAATCGATTGGAAAATGTGTACCGAACAGACAGACAAGAAAGTAGTATTGCATTGTCATCTGTTAGCTATGTTGAGAGAATCAAGTCTCTAGCTCATGGGGACGTTAGTTACAAAATCGATTGGAAAATTTGTACCGAACAGAAGACAAGAAAGTAGTATTGCATACTCATATGTTAGCTGTGTTGAGAGAATCAAGTTTCTAGCTCATGGGGAAGTTAGTTAAAAATCTATTGGAAAATTTGTACCGAATACACAAACAGACAAGAAAGCGTGTTAGTATTTTGTTGTAATCCAGCTGTTAGCTATGTTTAATGTTTCAATGCCTATCGTGTAATAAGATTAAAATGGACTGAAATTATTGTACCGAATAGACAAACAAACAGACAAGAAAATGAGTTAATACTGTATTGTCATCCAGTTCTGAGCGATGCTTAAAGCTTAAAGTTTGATCGGAATGTTAGAGAACAATGTGATATGTTAAGAATTTATTTGTTTAAACAAGTGTTTCGTGCTTTTTTCCCATCTTAGATCTCATTGTCATACAGTTATGAGATATTTTTAAAATTTCGGATTCCTTATTTAAATAAACATTTCACCACTTTTTCAATGTTGTATTTAATTTTTATCCAGTTCTGATATATGTTTAAAGCGTTAAGCCTCTAGCTTACCAGTAAGTTAGTTTGAGCTGCAAAATTTTTACCGAGCAGATACACTACCAAACAGAAAAGAACGCGAGTTAATTAAAACATTGTAATAAAAAAGTTACTTTTCTATGGACTTATGGCTTAGTGATTAAAAATTATTGTTTCTAATGTGCTTGCTGTCTTGGCAGTGACATTATGCATTCGTATTAAGTGTGTTTTTTTTATTGGACACTTGTCACACAAGGAATAGTTTCGCAAAAAAAAAAAATTGGATCCATATGTGTGGGAGATTTATAATTTTTTGGCAGAAGAACTTTCATGGGACAGTAGGCAGAGAAACACTCGGGCATATCCGTTACGGTATTATAATGATTGCAAAGGACAACTTGTAAATTTACAGGATTCGGACTATTGCTATATGTGTAGGGAAGACTTCGTTAATTTGGCAATACTGACAGTTTTGAACTGTTCTGTTAGTGAACGAATCACGCTTTAATATTGAATTACTCTTTACTTCTAAAACATGGTCTTGCTTGGCAGAATAAGAAAAAAAGAAGGGTACAAACTATCAGTGTTGAGTTGCAGGCAGTAAATACATTTTTCGCAGTTAGTATGCTATTAATTTTTGTTTTACTAAAGTAAAGTATTTTCATCATATGGAGTAATAATATAGGATCATTTACAATATTCACGGAATCGACTACATAACAGCATCAATTCGCTTTGAATTGATACGTGAGTGAGTGAATAGGTTTTGGTCAGCACGCTTAACATAGAGGTCTTTAGCTCTGGTGAGCGGTGATATGATGTGAGTATGGAGCAGCGCCGGAATGAATGGGCGGGGGAAACGGGAGATCCCCGAGAAAACACGCCGACCAGCGGCATCGTCCGGCACGATTTCCACATGCGAAAATCCTGGGACCGACCCCGCCGGGAATCGAACCAGGGTCGCCTTGGTGGGAGACGAGAGGTCTGACCCCTCGGCCACCGCGGCCCCATCTGATATGTGTTGTTTTCCAAGTGTGCGATGTATTTTCGCACAGGACCTTGATTCATTGACGGTATTTTATCGTTCGTATTTCTGAATACGCAAATATTTGAATGATGAAACTCTTCACAATGTTTACGTTTTTGTAGCGGAATTGTTCGGGAATAAACAACAATCACGTGCACTGATAAATTTATAAACTACGAAAACAAGTACAAGTTAAAGAAAAGAAACCAAAAAAATACATGGTTAAAATATCCAAGAACATGACTGCTCGCTGATAACAAAATATGACCTAGTGATGACTTTAATACAATTGACGCATTTGCAGGGTTAACGTCCGGTGTTGCCGTGTTCCTTGGCGAGGAAGACGCGTAGTAAATAAAGCGCATGTTTTCTACCAGATATCACCAATGCACGGCCATGACCTAGAGACAGTAGTGCTGTTATCTAGTCAGCTGACTGGAATTCCCTCTTTCGCTCACGTGCTGAGCTGCAGCGCTGAAGGGGGGGGGGGAGCCTAATGTGCCCCGGGCGGCATATCGAAGGCGCAGCAGACCGGTCCCGTCTTGTTTTGAGAAATTAGGTCAGAAAAATAACAACCCCTTGAAGAAATTATTTCAGCTAATAATTAAAGTTTAATCAATAGAGTCACGATTTTGTCGCGAATTGATTTTGCCTCACTTTATTTCAGTTTATTAGCAGCGTGTCTTTGTTCAGACACGTATTTTGACTGTACCAATCAGAATGAGGTTACTGTGCCTCCGTACGTCTGTAATTTGCCAAGGCAAGTGAGGGTAAAATCATCCAATCACAGACGTTGTAGCAGAGCTGCAGATGTGCACACGACGAACTGAATCCAAATGTTGCAAAAATAATTTCGGCATAAAATCGTGGCTCCAGCAATCCATAAATAAAAATATCGTATTTGGAGGATACCCGATGGCCCAGTTATCGTACACATAAAGCGTATTTTACCCAGAAGAATGACACGAAATGAAGCCGTACGATGCAGCAACGCCGGAATGAGAAAGGCGGGAGAAACTTGAGATACCCGAGAAAACTCGCCGGCCAGCGGCATCGTCCGGCACGATTCACACATGTGGAAATCTGGGAACCGTTCCCGGATCGCTTTTAGGGGGGGGGGGAGTGGTCTGACCACTCTGCCGCTGCGACCACTGTGTAAACAATTATTGGTAGTGAGAAAAGTCAATATCGTTATTTTGTAACTTAAGGATAGAGTGTCGTATTATAGGGCGTGCTTATAATGTTTATGCGTATGTCAACTACTACAAATGAAATTGAAATGACGAGTTTAATTTAATGACATAATTTTCAATTACGGATTTTTCAACAACGAAACTGCAATTCCTAAATAACTAAAACAAATTTAACAAGAATCAACTTATTTTTGTATCCATATTTTACTTAGCTTATTGTAATAGCCTTCATGCCCCAATCACAAAATGGTCTTGATTCATTACTGGGTTCCAGAATGGCTACCAAAACACTCCCACTAGGTTCAACAAGAAATTCTAAATACTTGAAATGATGATAGGCCAGTCGCAAAACTTTCCTACGTTTAAGAGGACTATACACCGGATGTGACTTTCCGCGTTTGATGCGCGGAGACAGTGAAGCGATAAGGTTCATCTTTCCACACTCTACGGTAGCAGCATCGCTTCTATTAGCAGCGCGCCAAACTGAGGTGTAGTGTTTTCCTACTACTCTTTTTACTATGGGACTTAAAGCAGCGAGCCTACAATTTTATTCGTGGAAAGATTGTAGTAAAGTCCAACGCATACTCCCAGCAGTGTGTTTTACGAATCCGGGTGGAATTTTTCTAGTTATAACTGCCTAAAGAAGCAGTTATTATACGATTTAGGGGCAAAAAAATCCTATTTCTAATATTAATGTTGCATTTTTAAAATAATAGAAGCCTAGTTTTCACCGTGAGATATATTCGTAGGCAAACATGTTGTGAATAAGTTTAGCTGTTTCGCATAAAAAGTAATAGGCGCGGCACGCTCTTAATAGCCCGCGCCACTTAATTTGCTGACTTTTAATTAATTCCTTCCTAATTAAATATTTGACAAATATTTAATTAGGAAGGAATTCAATATTAACAGAGCGAATTACTTTACCTCCCATTGCGCACATTATATTCGAAAGGTTGAAGTGTATGAAATAATTAATCTAATTTAAAATTTAAGATAAAAATTCTCTCTCACCAAATAATAAACTGTAAATAAATACCAGTACCAACTTCATCCTATAATACGCACCTAATAGTAAAATTTCATGTTTATATGTAAGGAAACATTGCCGGTTATTCGCTGTATCCTTCAATTATGAAACTAAAATGATTATCGTCAACAAAAGAGGTGGCATAGCCTTTTTAAGACCAGAAGTGAAGGATTGACAAAGGCAACAGTGGCAGACGTTCCACACTGAGTTGGCGTCCAGTCATTATCGTTCTTCTATGAGTCGTCAAGCGGCGACCCTTTCATTTTGCATCATGCAAATCTGTAGTTAGACTCACCGCACTTCTCTGTGGTAGTTTCTTTTTCATTTATTTATTTATGACTTATTCTTATTTTTTTAAAGTGACGAAGTTAAGGTGTAACCACCTTGTCTTACACTTAAGCCCGGTACACACTAGCCACAATTCAGCACAGAATTCCGTACCTAATTCAGTACAAGTAGCACTGCAACAGTGTGTACCGCAACTACGCTGGTTCCAAACAGAATTCTGTACTTAATTTCACAATAATAGAGCGCATGCTAATTTCCATCGTAGTGTATGTTCACGCATGCGGAATGCACAGTTTCAGCTACCGTGCATGCGAAGTACGCAAGCAGGGTTGCCAATACGCTTTGATTAGAAATAAAATAAATTTTTCCTGCTGAACACACGACCTTCGGATGTTTCAGTACCAAAATAATACAAGTTAGTTTTTACTTATTTGACAACTATGGTCCAGTCTTGTTATGAAATAGTTTTCGACTATTTTACAGTTTTAACTTACGGAACATAACAACCAACATCACAAATATATATTTCTCTTATACGTACCGAAACATAGAGGTAAGCTGTGATAGTGTGTACACAACACAGGCCTGTTGCTACAGAATTATGTTATGATACCTCAGTCGATGTTTATGAACATAATTAAGTATGGTATTGTGTAGAGAATTAAGAATAGTGTGTAGCGGGCTTTAACTACTGAAAAACGAAAGACAATAAATATCCAAAACAACGGGTAATTCATAACTTATTGAGAAAAGAAACTAAGAAAAGAACAAAAAATATAAAATTACAATAAGCATGAATATTATCATATAGAACACAAATTATTTTTGATTAGTTACAAATAGAGTCATAATAATACAAAATTTTGGGTTAAATATAGAACACTAATATCTGAACATTTAGAAACTAATTTAGAAAGATGGAAAAACATGGTCTATTAGATAAGACAAAAATGCAAGGACTAAAGCTATAATTCTACTAATCATCCCACAAAGAAACTCTCGGAAATATTAAAACATGTCATGTACTGAATACATCTTGTTCGAACCTAGGTGATTTAATTATTACAAACTAAACATAAACAAAAACATCAACTATTACTAGAAATATTCAAATATCGTATTTACATTCACACATGCACATACGCACATACATGTACGCAAACATGCATATACTCTAAATCTGAATGAGTAAATATTCACTGATTCACGTCGATGGATGAAGCAGTTTCAACAAATTGAATCAGTGAGAAACCACTGTGAAATGTGTGACTATTCACTGATTCTGATAAAAAGTACCAACATTCCACAAGTTAATTAGTGAATGAATGTCCGCAGATTTTCCAGTAATTTTTCACTTATTCACTAAGTGAAAACTGTTCTTTGAAAACAACTGGAAAAAATGGTGAATATTCACTGATTCACTTGTGAGATGTTGGCACTCTTAAAGAAAATCAGTGAATATTCACTATTTTCACTTATTCAAATTGTTGAAACCGATCCATCCAAGTGTGAATCAGTAAATATTCAATTCAGATTTAGAGTGTACACGAACACACCACAAAACACGCACATGGGACAAGTGTAATGTCATTCACTGTTCACAATGAGTTAATTATTAAAATGTTAGTTTGACAATTTTATAAAATAGTAAAACAGACTCATACTGTCTGATTTTGCCATCAAGTGCATTCCAAGCACGCAGAGAGGCCACCGAAAATGATTTTGAAAATTTATTTGTTCTATGCCTTGGTACTAATAAAACCATATTTGATTTAGAATGAGTACTTGTGGTTATCGTGAAGGGATTGAAGAAAGTGATATTTATAAGCTAAATATTTCGGACTTTTAATATGAAGTACGTTTCTAAATATAAGCAGGTTATGCGATTCGCGCCTTATGTCGACTCGTAGCCATGGCGGCTTGTCATAGTATGGAGAAACATGGTTAAGAGATTTTAGATTAAAAAAGAAAAGAATAAAAATACTTGGTAATTTTTGGAGTCTGGTTAATTGTGCGTTAATCAGGTCATTGTACACGATGTACCAGCAATCTAACAAGGAAAAATAATTGCCTGGCCAAGATTTTTTTAATGTCTTCAGTTAGGTGGTTTTTGATGCGTTTTAGTATACGTAATGTAGCTAGAACATGTTTACTTATATTAGAAAAAAAAAATGCTTGGATCAAATTAAAGTTCTGCTCATAGTACGGCCAAGATTTTTAATTATTGACGTCATAACCGTAAAGTTAATAAAATATAGAGCTATTGTAGGCTTCTGCAGATGTGACAAACATATCACGTGATTGTCTGCAAAACAATACGTCTGGCGGTAACCTTTTCAGCATTTTACATTTATTTTGTTCGAAATTTTAATTTTTAATTATTTGACATTGCGATATTCGTATTTTATGAAATTATGAGATTAAAAAGAAAACTGTATATGTAAAAATTACGGTTTACAAAGAAAATGTTCGTCGCGTACACAAATGGCTGCTTGTGCACGAACGACAACAAACGAACAACGAAAGTGAGTTGCGTACATTAAACACAGTTTGCGCTAACGGAAGTCGTTAAGATTGTATGATTCAGAAATCTGGCTCAAAACACGTCTAAGTAAATATTATTCAGTACACAACAGCTAAGAATACATTAGAAATAAAATGTTTTGCACAAAAAAGTAAAATACAACCCAAACAACCATAATCATCGGCTGTACTTACATAAACACATCCTCAAGTTTGTAGACGCCACAGTTCACGTGATCGTTGCAATAACTAAACATGTTTGCATCAGGATTTCGCTACTGCGCAGCCCGATCAGAAGTCTATCTACGTACCCACTCTATGACCATAACAGGCTGCTTAAAGTCCACCCAATAAAATGGCTATTAGAGTAAATGTAGAGAGTACTCATCGGCCTGCGCAGTAACCAAATCCTGATGCGAACATGTATTTGTTGTGCCTACGATCACGTGACCTGTACAAAATTGACAGCGCAGGATCTGTGTGTGTTTGTGGTGAGGGGGGGGGGGGCACGTGCCCAGGGCGGCAGTATGCTGGGGCGGCAAATCCTGCAGATTCGAGTTACTACTGCTCTTAAAAATATTGGTCGAATGGGGGAGGGAAGGCGGCAAAAGCACTTTTGCCTACCCCCCCCCCTCCCCATAAAAAAATTTGAAGATCCGACCCTGAATATGGATGACGCGTTTATTATCACTACAGCCGATTTTTGTGCTTGTTTGTATACGTTCACTGTTTTATGAGAAACCTGTCAAATGCGTTGACCGCATACCGTGCGACTATTTCATAATTGGCTTCATCTATGTGTAAAGCTATCAAATTGTAACTAGCAGAAAAAAGCAAACTAATTTTTTTCAGCAGTTGTCTACAATGTTCTACACTAAAATTGTTAATTTGTTCTCTGACGCAAGCTTCAGTTCTTCTCTGTCACAAGCGTAGAACTAGACTTTTTTTTTTAGCATTAACCGACTATGGAAGTTACATCTTAAATATTTTTTACAGCTTTAAAACATTCTCGAAAATAGTGTTTTATTCCTATGCCATGATATTGTAAATGTTGCCTTTGTATGACTAAAATAATTTTTGTAATAATGTCTCTAATATAAATTTTAAGCATATTTTACTGATAACTTACAATTGGCCCGTGGTTAGTTTATGCATAACATCATCATGCCTGGATCACGTGACGTGTTTGTCAAGTGCGGAGAGGCCCATTATCGCTTCGTCTTATATTCACTCTACGAAATGGCTTTGCAACTTTGCCGCAATATCTGCAACGCTAACAGCTGTGAACAAAGAAAGCAAGAATGTTGATCACGAAAAACGCAACTATTACACGAACATGGTACACACGTGCAAAGACTGGAGTCCTCCTAAGGACATCCAAGAAACCTACAGTCACTGATGAAAAAGCTAGGTTGTAAATGTGGAAAGATCTCCACTTTCCAGTGGTTGGAGAAGATTATCTGAAACTCTACCACCTGGGCATGCAAGTCTCTGAATAGGCTGAGATCAGACGTAATGAACGAGTGAGTGAGAGATTATGGTCAGCGCTTAGCATAGAGGTCTTCAGCGCTGGTGGGGAGTGATATTAGGTGAGTACGGAGTGGCGTCGGGATAAAAGGGCGGGGGGAACTGGAGATCCTCGGGAAAACCCGCCGACCAACGGCATCGTCCGGCACGATTCCCACATGCAAACAATCCTGAGACCGACCCCACCGGGAATCGAACCCGGATCGCCCTGGTGGGAGACGAGAGATATGACCCCTCGACCACCGTTGCACCGAGATCAGAAGTAGACAGATCAAGAATCAACCTGGCAAGATAGGGCTACGCTAAAGAAGAGAATTTCAAGTGAGTTTACGGAGTAGTTCAGAAGGTCAAAAACATGCTCCAGTATCGACTAGGTTCAACGTTCTGCACAGAGTATATGTCTCTCATCAGGCCTCGAAAAATACAGTGAAAGTCACCATGTATTGGTCAAAATTGTGTAACGTTTTTAAATGTTTGTACCTGTGTAAATATGTATTCATACTGTTGTTGTTTCGAAAATAATTTAAATATAATAATAATTAGGGACCTGAAAATATCGCGTTTTCTCTTGGGCAGAAGCTAGAATGCAAAGAACTGTAAGTTCGGGTCAGTTATTTGACTCGTACAGGACGCAGCTTAATGCAAACCCAATCATGCGGTGTCACTGAGTCACCGAGCAGCCAATGAGCATCCGTTTTCTACTTGAATATACATATATTCTTGGCTACTAGCCTACAGGCCAGTGAACCCACGAATTATTACGCTCTCTATTTATAATGCGTTGATGTTATGATAATACCATTGTGTCATCGCCTGTAGCGCTTTATTATATGTAAACTTATTATTAGGGCTAGGAATATTTCGCGAGTTCAATGATCTGCATGCTAGAATCCAATGTCCTATGCATACTCAAGCCCCGTCTATTCGTTCATTGTCTGCTGTCTGAATGAGTAGCAGGTAATAGACAAATAGTAGGACTTCGGTATACACAGGATAATGGATTCTAGCATGTTGGTCGTTGAACTCGCGAAATATTCCTAGCCCTACTGATTACAGACACGTGACATAGTTTCGCAGTAAACGCTACTACTCTCAGTTACAGGGCCAGGTCAACGCAAGCTGTGCAGTTAGTCGACAAAGAAACGCTAAAAAACCACACCGCTTGACTACATAGTGTTCTGTTTACGAACGGCATTTAAGAGTCATTAGTACACGTCCGAAAAGTTTTAATTTTTAATTTCCTCTTCATATTCGTAATCTGAGAGAGTTAGAAAAGCTAAACTGGACGTTTGCAAAATTAGTGTTGACTGTAAAGTCGTGACAGACTTCCTTATTAGATCTATATGCATTTTATTGATAACAAAAAATTTATGAGATTTTTTTACTTTATCACCGCCGGTAACAAGTTGGTATAGAATTTATAACACGTGAAAATATTTTCTGACTGTATAAACCCGATGCCACGTTGGAAAAGAAGGGTTTCGTGAATTATCACAAAATTTCAAGAAAAACATTGTTTATTGAAATATTTAAACATGGTTAACTGGAAACGCCAAAGTCTCTTGTATTCAATGAAAAAAGAAAAGTTTTCTTACTACTATTACTACTACTACTACTTCTAATAATAATAGCAATATAAAAGTATAAAAGTGTAGTGGAGTGTTCTTTACCACCGTAACAAAAATTCTGACGTGAATTTCCGTTGAAGCAAGAATTTGCGTCAAAGCAAAATGTGACGTCTGAAGCAAAATCGTTGTACACAATTACTCGCGAGAAGATAAATGATATCTCGGTGGCGGAAGGAAATCGACTCGCTCTGTGAAGTAATTATTGTCGGCGGTACACAGTCTGCATTGAAAGATCCGGCTGCAGAAATTTGTCCCCATGCGGAACACTGAAGTACATTTAAAAAGTAAAAAAATAATTATCTAATTTTTAATATTTTCATTTGAGTAGTATTGTAAGCAAAGCGTTACGCAATGCACAACATAATTTACAACAATATTTTGGATAGTTAGAAATATTATTTTTTTGTATTATCTAATGCAATTTACAAGACTGACATAAAACCATACACTTATTTGCAGCTAACAGTCGTTATTAAATACTACAGCAACAGCAAAGAACACAGAAAAGTATTAAAATTTCATCATATAATTCAGATACAGTTTGGGATAATTATTTTTGAACAAAATTCCCTGTAAAATAAATATAACTTCAGACTCAGGTTAAAATAAACTAAGAATTAGATTACAAGAAAAATTATTCGCGAAGATGTTATGAATTCATAGAAAAAGTCATCAAGCGGCAATTGTGAATTCGGTTTATTAGTGCATTAGTTCATTATTATATTATTACAGATAGGTCTGACGCATTTAGGCTTAAGTGTTGACTATATGTACACAATTTGGAGGGAAATTATTTTCGAATGATTTCTAAATTTTATGACAGTTAAATTGATTGACGATTATTTTATAGATTTAAGTTCCCCTAACGTACTAGAAAAAACTCAATGTTCTATTCTTACAATTACGTCATAAAATTGAATCCATTAAATGTCTGATACAGGCATAGATTAACTAGTGATACAGACGTGAAATTACATGGTGGCTCTTTTGATACGGGTGAACTTCACCGCTTGTTGGCTGACCGAGATTGTTGATACCAGCCTCGTGTCTATTTGGCTCCAGGTTTCCTATTGGTCTGGCTACCGACTAGCAGGGCAGCCGCCTTACGCTGATTGGCCGTAGGCTTATCCAACATGTTGCTGGCCAGCGAAGCCATTTTGCTGGCGTGTGTGACTGAGTTCGCTGTCCTATCGGCTATTTCACTTCTGTATACCTAAATATTCTTTGATAGAGACGAGTCAACAACGGAAGTACTGTATATCGCGTCAGTTCGTTACTCCTAGACTGGAAAATTTGGCGGTTTCACCGACCTGTAGGCTAGCCTCCAAGACTATATGTACACTCAAGCACATTAACTGCTCTCTGACACAGTGATACGGGCCTGCATTTGGTTAAAGTTTTGTTATTGTCTCAGCGACTTACACGATGTGTCAAATAATTCGAGAATCAATTGAGAAAGTGACGCGAATTTACAGTTGCTGGAATTCCAGCTTGTGCGTAAAACAAAACGCGAAATTTTTCAGATTCCTAGTTATAGTTAAAAATTTTAATTAGTGACCCTGGTTTTTCGCGAAAAGAACTTTGCCCCACATTGTTTCAGTGCCTTACGTGTACATCTGCAATTCTGCTTCATGATATATTGGCAGCGTGTCCGTATGAAGAGCCGTATATCATTTAACTTAGCCAATTACAATAAAGTCTCTGCAACACCTCACGGCTGTGATTTGCCGGTAGAATCCCAAGGCTCGAGAGAGTTAAAATATCCAATCACTGACCACGAAGCAGAACTGCAGATGTGCACGTAAGGCACTGAAACAAAGTGGGGCAAAATTCTTTTCGCGAAAAACCAGGGTCCCTAATTATTATATATTGCGAAAATAAGTTGTGCCAACATAGCTTTGAGAACGGTGTAGCTAATTGCAACATATATGACTGGGTGATGTACACCAGCCTTCCACAACGCAGCTGTCTGCTGACCAATCACAGGCATAAAATATTACAATAGCGAGATTTTTATTGGCTCAGTGAAATAGGACAACAGCTCCACGTACAAGCGAAAGCCAGTAATTTTTTCATAAGCTGAACGTGCGTTGAAATCCAGCAAACAGTCAAGTTTTCCCGCTATAAATCATCATCTCTTGGAATAAAAATCCATTCAAACGGCATACTGAAATATTGGTCTAAAATAGTGACACATGTGTACGAAATAAGTTAATACACTCATGGACAAAAAATGATGAACATTAAATCTATAGCATACACGAATTGAAGTAATATTATCTAGAGGACTCAGGCATGCAGCGGGTTCAACAACCAGCCGGCTAGACTCCACAGTCCTATGTACATTCTGTCTTCATCTACTTGTACATAGGCTGCTGTTCCAGCGAGTGGCTAGTTGTACATGTGACGTCTGAGCAGGAATCTGTGAAGGTTTTAGTGTAAGTCTGCTAATGTTTGAGAAACCTGAATTAGGATGGGGAAGGGGGGGGGGCTCAGCGTCACTTAGTCTAGACGCCTCACTTATTTGACTGAGCCAATCACAACGCTATTACTGTGATACCACCCACTGTGATTAGCAGGTTGAAACCCAAAATGCCGAGAGTTGAAAAAATTCAATAATTAACCACGAAGCGAAGCTACGTGTGTGCATGTAAGCCACTGAAACAAGTTGGTGAGTAAATCTTTTCTCGAAAATTACAGGTCCCTATCAGTGACGAATTTAAATAATCTGTGACGCAATAAGGAAAGTAATTGGTGTACATACGTTCGAAATATAACACCTCCTCAAACAAACTCGCTACAGTTTCCGGCCTCGACGACAAGGAGACAGCATTGGTATTTTGTTTTCTTCAAGGACTGCATGAAGTCGCTCTACCACGACTCTTGCATTCTTGTTAAGGTCCAACACTAGATTATTTTCATGCTATGACATCAACATTCTTACCCTATTTGTCGACCAACAAAACCTAAGTTACGTCTTAGGTGTTTCTCAAAATTATGAAACCAAGTTTCACAACCAATCACGTATTATAACGATCGTAGTTTATCACAGATAACATCCTGATAACTCATAGATAGAAAGCGATGATAACACATCCATTTCAAATCGCACGCTGAGATATGTTTACAACACCGCCAGCAAGTAAGTAATAAACGGTGTCGTAATATGAATCACTTTTGTAGCAAGCATATTAATAAATATCAAATTCAGTAAACAGTACGTAAGAGATAAAACTGTTAAGTATTAGGACTTTTACATCCTGTTATCAGATAATCGACAATACTATGTGATAACGAGTTTCAAAATGTTTCTCGAATAGACAGGGAAACACGCAACAAACATGGTGATTATTTGTGTGGTGCATTACGGACCGATGAGTCACTCGTTAATTATTCCATCCTGAACTCTGTTCACTTGATGTCGCAAGATATGGAATGTTGATAAGGCGCTTACAGCTTATCACACGATTCTAGTTGACCTTTGTACGTTGGTATAAATATTAAATTTAATTCCTTGTTTCATTTTCCTACTAGGACGTCCAAGCACTGCAAGAAAACAATATTATGCGTAATAACATTAAGCCTAATCAACGTTCAGAGACACGGAAATTTCGAGGGTTCAACGACCAGCCGGTTAAACTCAACAGTTATGTGTGCTTGCACATTGGCTGCTGCTCCAGTGAGCGACAAGTTGTACAGTCATGGCCACAACAAGTGGGCCACTGAAATAATCAAAGTCCACGTCAGCAATTATCGGCAGTGTGCAAGCGTGAACCTGGCACTTAGGCAATCTGCAGAACAACGAATAACGTTGCGTTGGAACTATTGCGCTGGGCACAGGTTCTGTTGTAGGGTTGGAGCATCGCCCGTTTACTTATTCCTCAAGCTGGACCAGTGCGTCGCACAAACCATTTAGTAAATGCAAAAGTGGCACATGTCCACTTATAATATAATTTGGTGAGACTAAACAAGGAAATTGGGAATGGAAGTGATACAAATATATATATATAATATATATATATATATATATATATATATATATATATATATATATATACACATATACATATATGTATATAAATCACGACATCTCTGTCTGCGTGATGGAATAAAGTCCGTATATTTCATTCAGATTAAATAAACATATCCAATCGAAATGATCTGTGTTATGGTATGTATGAACTGCAGGCATGACACCTTTAAAATAATCAAAAACATAAAGATTCTGAAAGTGTGACATCAGGACGGTTCAATAATACTTGTTACATATACAATGTAAATGTAACATACAGAATGTTTTGTTTGTTATTTATACTTCCATTTAACATAACACGCATTATATTAAATCATTTGTACGTACAATAAATGTGACTTCTTGCAGAATTATTAAGAATGAATGTGAAAGTCGATTTATTTTATGAGATACATAGATTCATAATTTGACGACAGGTCTAATTATGCGTGATGTTAACAGAAGTAACGAACATCAATATTGTTACAAAGACCTGACGTTCATAATAATGCTTGTGCATGTCCGGTACACATAACTCTTAAGTCTTACAAGTGTTATTCGTTTCGTATGAATGTGCTCAATTATTTAAACCGACATAACAAATCCAAACAAAACCAGGTTTTCAAATTCAATTTATAATAGCTGTCCACCAATTTCAAACATGAAGATAGAAAACGTATTTGTAAAACACAGTAATGAAGTTACGAAAGTACACAAATTTTCCAACAACCAGATAATAACAGTTATCTATATTGTATCAAAATGCACGTGTATTCCCATTCCCAAACCGCGACCTGAAACTAACGCATATTTTAAGAGTATTGTAATATACAATTGATAGTCTCGGTGACGTTAATGTCTGACTACTCGCTCACATCTTTACGTATAAAA
Organism: Medauroidea extradentata; assembly: GCA_003012365.1. Lineage (NCBI taxonomy): Eukaryota > Metazoa > Arthropoda > Insecta > Phasmatodea > Phasmatidae > Medauroidea > Medauroidea extradentata. The sequence goes on along the minus strand of PNEQ01036406.1, from coordinate 8,989 downwards.
CATTGTTCGAACACTGGAGTGGAGTGACCCAGTGGATACATCTATCCCTTTTTGACAGTCCACTGCTGATCCATTGCAACTTAACTTCGCGTCTGTTAAGCATAAACAAAACGTGTAGCACCATCACTGTTGTGATTCTTTACAATAAAACCTTCAGAAACAACCAAAGAACAAAGTATTTCAGACACTAAATATCTCACGTCAAGTGATAAACTTTTTCCTGATTGCAGAATAATGTTGTAAGTTGTTAGTCCAGGTAGTCGCAAACTGTCACTTTCGCCCCGTTTGACAGAAACAGTTGTCGCTCTCCCGTGCGAACGACTGCACAAATGGTTCTGTCCATGGGTCCGAACATCAATTGTTACCCACGAAGCTCACTAAGCAGCCACGTATCACTAGAGACGGGAAAAATTCGCGGCTTCGCTGACGTGTGGGCAATCCAGCTTGAATATTTGTGAACTGAAGGAGTTAGCAGATGCTCATTAGTTACTTGCTGTTAAAGTGATACAGGTATGAATTAGTTACATTTTTATTATTGGCTCAGATATTTCCAGGTGATGTCAAATAAGTCAAAGGCCAATTGCGAAAGTGACACAAACATTGCTACAGTTGTTGGAATTATAGCTTGCGCCCATATGAAGACGCGAATTTTTCAGGTCTCTACACATCACGTAAAATAAATGTTGTCACAGCACAGTTGTCAGAAACGTGATGCAAAGAACAGAATTCCATATATTTTCTTGTTCTGTAGGTAATACCTGACTAGACAGTTCTGACAGACAAGTGATTCAAGTATTGCGTTAAAAAAAATGGTAACTGAATTGCTGGTACGTCCATATAACATACGTATCACAGAGTATATAAACAATCCATACCATGCCCGATCCTGTATGATGTTATTAGGCATGTCCAAAGTTACTCAGGTAACTCTGCAACATAACCCGGAATTATGTTTATACATATTGATATGTTAGTTTCAGTTTAAGTTACCATTTTTTTAAACAGTCTGTACTACGTAGTGCATAAAGTGTAAGGTTACAATAACGTTTTATGTTGCTGTTCCCTCCGTTACTGTATGGAATCCCGTATTTGACAACTGTCAGCTGTAATGTATGAACGCACAACTTGCTAAATATTACTGCCAACTATGTTGTATAACGTTACACATCGACGTGTTAGTGAACGAGTGAAATGGCAAACATTAAAATTCCAATACTCAAACTGCGTGAACGTGAATATTTCTGAACATCCGTACTGCAAACAAAATATAATTTTATGGTGTCGTGATATTTAAAATATATAATTGGTACGTAAATACCATTTGTATGTTCCGCCACAATGCGGGACAATTCTATCTGGATACTTGAGCAATAAGAGCTAGTTAAACAAATAAGTGTTTTCTTGACATTGCCCACGACCTATCGTTGTTGCGTACAACACACTCAAAACACTTAAGTATCGTTGCTGCCGAGGATTTGTGTGCTTACCTAATAAACATTTAGTTGCTTTCTACACGCACTAGCTACAAATCAAAGACGAGGGACAGTTAACATGTAATTAGAATGAAAAAGTAAACATTTGTAGAATTAATACAAATTAAACTACAAGACAACATCGAGTAATAATACATAGAAATCTGATATGTTTGTGGGCCCGTCAGCGTTGTTACTCTCCATTACACGTATCACTACTTACGAACATGAAATATTATCCACGGTAATCTCTACTAAAGACGGCTAAGAATTTTTCAACAACAATTTCAAGTTGCGATTTGTGTCCTTTTTGTCCATAGCCTTCGATTTCCGTTGCCTGACGCCACGCTCTCATCCGTTGCCTGCGCGAAGGCCTGCTTGCCTAACATACCCGACGCGGGACTCACACATAGTTCCTCCTTCACTAGTTGGCCCACTTATTGTGTTCATGACTGTACATCATAAAAGTTAGCGCGGGAGTCAATGGGTGTTTTCGTGCAGAACTGCTATTGGTTCACAGTCCTTAAGGAACAGTAACAGTGATCCAATTGCGAAAGTAATTAACGTGTACATAAGATTGACATTTAACGTAACCTCAAATGAATTTGTGAAATTTCCAGCTCTCTGCCAATGTTTTATTTGAAATTAAATATTAAAAGAGTTTATATAGTCTACATTTTATCCGTAAGGTCTGTGATATAACAGCATCCTAAAGTGTTTACCAAGATATACACCCGTATTCTGTACATCAAGGAAGTATATGTTATACGAACTTAACAAATTTTTAATTTGTAAGTGGGTCAGTCTTAATGACATTTTAAAATTGATTGTGCCATGTAGTAACTAATAAATGTACCTTGCATTAACCTGAATTAAGGCTGTGCTCTCTTGTTCCTGATGTTTTTGTGATAGTTGTTTTTTTTTTTTTTGGGCTTAAACGAGAGCAGATATAAAAAATCTGTTTGGAAATTTTATTTAGAAAATAGTTTTGACATGATAGCTAATATTATTTTAAAACAATAATTTGTAGGGTTTATAAATCCTATGGTTTCGACTAAAAAGACAATATTATTAACGAAATTTTTGTTAGTTACATAATTAACTGTCTTAAAAAAAACAGCCAACATGAAAACAAATTTAAACAAAACTCCTAAACAGATTTTGATATCTGCTCTCGTTGAGGTGTAAAAAATTAATTTAACTAAGAAAGTAGAAATGAAACACGGATAACTTCTTTTTTCATAATTATATGCACGAGTGTTTACCGAAATCATTCTAGCAGTGGCATACCGTGGAGTGTCCCAAATTATGCACTGCATAGCAATGACTAGAGCCACGATTTTATGGTGAAAAGATTTTTGCAACATTTGGTTTCGATGCGTCATGTGCACGTCTACAGTTCTGCCACATCGCCCGTAATTGGATAATTTCACTCTCACTTGCCTTGGCAAATTACAGACGTAAGGAGTCACATTAATCTTATTCTGATTGGTGCAGTCAAATGAGAAATGTGTCTGAACAAGCACACGCTGCCAATAACCATGAATAAAAGCTGCCGATGCGCACGTGAGTCACTGAAACAAAGTGGGGCAAATTTCTCCTCGCGGAATGTTCATAGCCCTAACCATGTGGTTGCAATGTCATATGTACACATCTGCAGATATGCTCCATGTTCAATGATTAGATGTTTTAACTCTCATTTGTCTTGGAGGGTCTACTGGCAAATCACAGACGTACGGTGTCACAGTAACCTTGTCCTGATTGGTGTAGTCAATTGAGAGACGTGTCTGGACGAAGACACGCTGCCAATGTACACTTCGGGCATCGAAACTAAATTGAGCAAAACTATTTTTGCTACTAACTCTTGGCCATATCTATTGCTAAATGAACTTAAAGAAATAAAGAATTAAACAATATTATCTACGTACCATTTGCAATGTCAAAGAGTTCATGCCTTCATTCATACTTGCACACATAGTAGTTAGATTTTTAAAATGCTTTTTATACTTGTACAATTCGCCAGTTCAAATAGGTTGTCCTTAACTGTGACGCATACTTATCAACGTTAAGTTATTTTTATCGAGTTATCTCAAAAATATTTTTTTAAACAGATAAATATCATAGTTCACTATTTTCCTCTTATATTTCTGCTAGACAAACTATTCTATCGCGGTTAAAGTTGAATGTTTACTAGGTTCCAGTCCGACATGATTTTTTCGTTATTAGTGTGTTCTCATTAGGCAGTGCTGTTATGAATTCTAGTACGCCAATATCATCAGAAAATAGTTTAACAGCTATCACATAAAGCACAACATGTTACAGTGTTTTATAAATTACTTCGGCATTTAATATTGTCGAGATTTACGTATCTAATTGTTTCTTCGAAATTATTTTCTTCCTTTAAGAAAATGTGTCCACAACACAGACTGAAGTTTCTAAGCTCACACACATCGTTATGTAAACAAGACGATTTCATAACAAAGTATTTCGTCGTGTAAGGCACATTACAAGTAAAATGTCGAAGACGAAAAGTACAGTACATCAACATAGCGAAGCTAGAACTGTTAGAGGGAAATGTATCAGTACTAGCAATTATTCTCTCTTTTATTGTTGACTTAAGTAAAATGGATTCAGAAAGAAACTCTTATCCAATAGTATGGCGATTAATGGACACAAATGAAATATGTATAATTATATTTTATAAGTCACGACTGTCTCTTATTATTAATTGCTGAATGCTTTTTGCAATCGGAGTCAACTGGATCAAATATGTTATATTAGAACTAGACTATTACGCTGCTCTTTTGTTACATAGCAAAATATTGCAGGCTGACATATTGCAGGACTTGTGTACTTTCACAGGGGTGGGAGGAACTATATTTTTTTCAACAAAAATAAAACTTTGGAATTGGACGTTGTACGATGTGGGCTGCAATATGGCGCCGTTCAATTCGGTCACACATAGGGATAGACCGTCAACATTGGGTCTTACACCCATTGAAACTGATAAACTTTATAATTTTTTTGCCAAAGTACTTACTTTTATTTCTTACTAACTATGTTAACTTCTTTGCATATTGTATTATTTTGTACATTCTCTGTGTTTTTTCCCTTCTTTCTCAATGCTTGTCCATGATTTCTGGTATTTATGGTTTGTAGGTGGAGCTATGGACCTTTCTGATCACATCACACTTCGATGCCTTCCCTCGTCTTTATCTGTACATCTGTCGTTTGTAAAGAGCCCGGGTAAAATTCGCCGGTTCGACGATCCGCGCCGTCTGGAAGCCACAGTCCTATGTACACGTTGTCCTTAGCTTCTTGCTCCAGTGTTAGGTCTGTCGTTCATCTGACACGGCCCCTGAGCGTTTGCACCAAGGTTTGCTATTCATTCAGGTTCGTCATAACGAGTTTCATGAGGAGACCCAAAAGTAAACCCATACGTAGGGCCCGGTAGTTTTCGCGAAAAGATTTTTGCCCCACTTTGTTTCAGTGTCTTACGTGCACACCTGCAGTTCAACTTCATGGTTATTGACAGAGTGTTTTTGTGCAGAGTCGTTATTAATTTGACTGTGCCAATCAGTACACGGATAACTGTCACACATCACGTCTGTGATTTGCGGGTTTAACCTCCACACGCTGGGTGTTACGGCATCCAATCACTGACCACATAGCAAGATGCAGGTGCGCACTTAAGACACTGAAACAAAGAGATGCAAAATTCTTTTCGCGAAAATTACCGGGCTCTACCCATACGGCACAAAATGTTTCTGTTATGTTTCAGAAATGTAACATTTGAAACATTGAAATTTTGCAAAAAAAAAGTTGCAGACACATTTCTGACACATATTAGACACATTTATGAAATGTAAAAATGTCCAAAATTTGAAACATTTCGGTGAAACATTCCCGAAACGTTTCGGTGCAAAATTCCTAAAAAGGTTTTGATGCAACATTTCTGAAACGTTCTGGTGCAACATTCCCAGTACATGTCGGTGAAATATTGTTTGAATATTTCGACATTTTCTTGCAACATTTCACTGCAGTATTTTCTTAACATGTTTATGTACAAATCAATCTTATTTTAATAAAATATGTAATGGTAATTCAAAAAATATTCTATATGATTTTTTAACGTTAATGCTTTTTAAAACATTTTACAGTTCTCTCAAAACCTTTGGCCATTCATTCCATACAACTTGCGGAGTCAGCTGAATTCTGAATAAGGGCAATGACGCATTTTCTGGCAACGCTAAACAGACGGGCCAAAAATAGAAAATGTTTATCAGCATGTTCCATCTTCTGCAAGAGTTACTTTTCAACTACCAATAACATTAGTATCTAGGCAAACATGTACACCTCCATCCCTCCCAAGCATTTTAGACATGCCACAGCAGCAAGACAATTTACAGTATGTAAAATTCAAGAAAGCGTAAAAAAAGAATGATAAATTTCAAGAAGTATGGTAGGAACAAAGCAAGCTCCATACAACACAAAAAGTTTCAGTCATGTTTCAGAAACGTTTCTTTTGAAACACTGAAATGTATCGGATATATTTCAAAATGTTTCTGCAATGTTTTGAAACGTTTCAGATTATAAATATTATAAAACTAATTCGTGGTACCGTATATTATATTCCAAACAAGATTTGTCCAATATATTTGTTCAAAATTAAACTCAAAAAGATCCCATGGATGCAGTAAACTAAACTGAAAAGAGAATTTTGAATACAGTTCATTATGAAAAATAAAAATTTATGCATCAACATTTTAATGCTTCCTTCCTTTTTTCTTGAATGATCATTAGGCCTACTAAAATACCCAACTAGGAAATTTACTGGGAAAGTTTGACTGTATATAAAATAGATACATAATGTGAATTGTAAACTCTTAGTCCCTGTACGTCACCATTTTTCTAGGCTTTACAAAATTTCTCTGAATATACAACTATTTTTACACGACTTTAATCTTGTAGCAAAACTATGCTAATGTAGACTCCAAATATTAAAACAAGAATCTGTACAAGCAGGATACCATATAAATGTGCATAGTTCACCTGCAAAGGAGCATAAAGCAACATCTTCTTACAAATGATGGCAATACAGCGTGTGTGTGGATGACACGAGGCACATAAAGTACGTGCTTTATTATTGTTGGTTTCCCATGAAACTGGTATGCCTTAAAAAAAGAAATATGCACGCAGTGAATTGGAGTGTACTCCTTCATTGTAAAGGAAGAGAAAGAGAGAAGGAAACGCATTGTACTTTTTCACTTTTGTATTGTATTGCAGTTATGTTGTATGTATTTGTGCTGTTTATATTATTTTAACTTGTTCCACATCCTAGAGGCTTTGTACCCCCACGTGAACAATAAATTAATAAATAAATACAAATAAAATAAAACAGTAAGTATATACCTGTTGAAACATAATGCAATTTAATATTGGTCTGAATGTAACAACTTTCGCCTTGGACTCAAAAGGTCTCCTTTAACTATAATACCTACTTTGAACTCCTGCCTAAAGTAGTACGCCTACAGTATTTTTCGTTTCCTGTATATGACGGCGCACCTATTGGAAAAAACACCGGAAATCAGGCCTTCGCATTTCTGCCTGCAAAGTAAATTATTTGAAAATGTTTGCTTCTTGATATTGCTAAGTACTTTTCAAGCAATGTTCTTAATTTTGTGATGTACTGATTGTGCAAGAAATGAAAATGTGCTTGATGGAATGTCTTGTACCTATTTGCAAGTTTAATTTTAAAAAGTTATCTCGGAATTTTGAGAACACTCTCTTTTTGTTTCAATGAAATAAACACATGAAATTTGTAATCATTTAAATTCTTGGAATAATTTCTCTTTACAATAAAACCACAGATTTTTTTTTTCGTTTCAGTCAAAATTTATCAGTAATAAAGTTTATGATATTAAACATACATAGGGGACAATTCTGAATGGCTGAAATGATTTAACATAAAAGACATTTAATAACCCGTCTAAATCGCTAACAGAAATGATAAGAAAAGTAGTTTAACATCTTCCAATTAACATAGCAGTGATAGTGACTCTTTCTATAGTTATAATAATCCAATTTTAATGTGACAGGGCTTATACAATTGTTAATTTGATAATGAAATAAACGCACAACGCGATATTTGTTTTAGCGAACATAATTTTGCCCCAGTTTGTTTCAATGCCGTACGTGCACATCTGCAGCTCTGATTCAAGGTTATTGGCAGCGTGTCTATGTGAAGAGCCGTATGTAATTTGACTGAGCAAATTATAATAACGTTCCTGTAACACCACACGTCAGTATTTGGCCGGTAGAATCACAAGGCTCGTGAGAGTTAAAACATCCAATCACCGACCACGAAGCAGAACTGTAGCTGTTCACGAAGACACCGAAACAAAGCGAGGCACAATATGCTGCAGCCCAAGAGGGACTACCTACACTGTAAAAAACTTCCTAAAATGTTTAGGAAGTAATTAACCTAAACGCAGTATGGGACAGTTACCATACTTCGGCCTTGTAAATATGCAAACCTTTAAACTTGTTACAATACAAGTCTGGTAACTTTAATGTACATTAGACTGTTTTATAAGAAAGTTTAGGAGTGTTGCCATGGATGACTGGGGAAAAACTACTACCATACCTACTTTCTTAGCGCTCATATACGCAAGTATAGCAAATTTACAAACTATTTTTTAGAGTATACAGTGCTATGTTGCCACAATGTGCATGTAATGTGTCATCGTACACGGGTTTTTATTAACATTTTCATCTTCAATTTAACTCTGGGATCGCATGATGTGCTTATTACGAGGGTTTTTTTTCAACCTCCGATCGGCTGTAATAAAATAAACGGGAATGAATTAGGGAATTATTTTAATGTCAAAAGAATCGTACATTACACTATTTTTCAACATAATCACCGTGCAGATTGAGGCATTTGTCGTACCGATGCACCAGCTTTCCGATACCCTCCTTACAGTCCGGATTTGGTACCGAGTGACTTCCACCTTTTCTGCACGTTGAAAGAGTGGCTTGGAGGACGACGCTTCAAATCCCATGATAAACTGCAGGACACTGTTAAAACGTGGCTGAATAGGCAGGAGGCATCATTCTTTGCAGAGGGTATCGGAAAGCTGTTGCATCGGTACGACAAATGACTCAATCTGCACGGTGATTATGTTGAAAACAGTGTAAAGATGTACGTTTCTTTTGACAGTAAAATAAATTCCTAATTCATTCCCGTTTTTTTATTACAGCCGATCGACGGTTGAAAATAAACAACCATCGTATATTGTCGTTTCTTCATTTCGTATACGTAGGCTATAGCCTACACAGAATGGTACCACAAGTCCGATCTCATAGGACAAGTCGCATTCCGCATGTACAAAGCTGATCGTGACCATAAATTTAATTATTTTCTGTCGTTATATATATATATATATATATATATATATATATATATATATATATATATATATATATATATATATATATATATATATATATATATA
>PNEQ01036405.1:20293-62738 GCA_003012365.1 Medauroidea extradentata | reverse complement strand
GTGTGTGTGTGTGTGTGTGTGTATATATATATATAGTAAATGTAAACAATGGTAATAGCTTAACATTAATCACCATTAGACCAAACATTGACAATACATTGGACTTTTACAATATTGTTTTTCTGTACCACAATAGACAAAGACAAACATACTCAATTTCTAGCGTAACTTCAAACCCAATTATTGGTTGCTATAGCACACACTGAAATACCACCAAAGCAAAAAAAAATAAATTAGAAACATTTATATTATTGCATGTAGTGGATAGTCTGATATCCCTGAGCCTGAACTTACTTTCCAAATATATTATTACAAATTTAATTCATTCCAGCACAAACTATAATTAACTCATTAACATTTTTTCTTTCCCTACAGCAGGAATTTGTTTACATATATGCATACCCAAAAGTTTCTGAAAAAAGAAATATTTTTACGAATCTCATAAATTCACAAAATATTTTCAAATACCTTAAATAAAATGCACTTGTTCTATAAAGTAGTTTTAAACTGTTTAGAGGGAGGCTGCCCAACAATTCACAGACTACACATCATTTTGATCATCATGCCTTTTGGAACAACAATGAGGCACATCACCACAACTTTAACCCACATAATACATTTTATTTATAACGACGACGAGAAACTCCACAGATACAAACAATTATCACACCTTTTGGTACAACGACGAGGCTAAATATCACAAACACAACTAGGGTACAGCCCTTTGGTCCAACGACGAGGCACCCTAATAAAAAAAAACAAATTACCTCACATAGTAAACTTTACACATTCCTATCACATTCATCGCAGCACCCCCTTCTCTTTAAGCTCCTGCCATGGACGGCCACTCAGAGGTAAACGCAATGAACATACAACCTTTTTCAAGTACACAAAACCCTAACAAAAAATTTATAAAAACTGACTTGTAGACTTGCTGTTACAAAACAGGCATTTCCTTTTGTTTTCAAATTAAATTCAGCAACACATTAAATTACATATTGTATTTTAAGTTAAGGTCAACAACTTTAGAACACAAGTTTAGAAATTACCAAGCTCAGTTCTGGTCACAAACACACATTCTCAAATCCAAAGTATTAATTGACATCTCAAACTAAATTTTAGGCTCGAAGGTTAGTTTCCAAAGCACAGAGGTACTGTCATTCTTTCAAGAAGAAAAAAATCACCACCATCAAACAAAAAGGTAAACAAAATATATAATTATCCACTACGCGAGTTACTTGATTTTCAGTGCATATGTTGTTCAATTACAATCTCACTAGGGTATTATTCTTATTTTATTAAAGCTGTGATGGCATTCAAAACTAATTTGGAGAAATTAGAATTAAATTACACAATTACATACTAAGTATATAGCATTATATCCACACTTCCATAAATTATCAATACAGTTAAAAGTTTCGTTTTCTCAATTTCTGATGAGAGTTGCTTTAATTTTCACAATGATATCTTATTGATACTCCAATTTACAATGAACGTGGCGCAATCTCCTGATACAGTTATTTATAGTAAAAAGTTAAAACACAAAATTATTATTAAGGCTTCACAACAAAAACAACTGCAGTTACTATCAGAAAAAACACTAGATTAACACAAACACACAAAAAGAAAAAGTTATGCAACACAACCAACTGATGGTTTTACCCAATGTAAGGCTTCAGCAAATACTGATTGAAAGAGCCCCTGAAACCTCCATCAGCTGTCAAGTGTCCCAGTTCCCAGACATTTGCTCCTGCATTTTTCAAAATGATAAACATCCCCTCGTATAACAAAAAAATTTTTTTTTGTGTCCTTTGGTAGGAAATCACTCTTCTCACACACCCTTAACAGCACCTTGTACCTTGTCACGTACTTGAAAATTACTGAAACTCTTACCTTGTTTTTCTCCCCTCCTAATAGCCGCATATTTAATTTTCAAACTAACTTCCTCTATCTTATCCGCTACCGAAGGCTGTACTGTATCCGGGAACTTGAATTTACTTGCTACATTGTCCCTCTGGACTTTCACTGTTGACAACTCCTGTGGTGAGAATCTGGTGCTAAAGTGCACATGAAAATTTAGAAAATGGGTACCGCCTCTATCCATTTGCTGTGTCGATCATGACAGTAGGTTCTAAGTAACCTGCCTATCTCTTTCATGACTCTCTCGCTATGGTTCTCCTCTTGCTAGGGTTCCCCTGTGGGTGCCTAACTGACGAATGGATGACGCTGACATTTAACCAAGCTAATTCCCATTTCCATACGTCTGCGATAAATTGCGTCCCATGATCACTCAACACTCTTTTGGGTGTTCCAAACCTAGGAAAGAAGTCATTTAATAATTTAGATACACAAGCTGCAGCAGTAGCTTTCTTTAGTGGATAGCACCACACAAATTTGGAGAAAACATTTAATACGACAAATATGTACTGAACTCCTCCCTTTGACTTGGGAAGGGCCCATACAAATCAACTGCGAGTAAATCGTCTGGCCTTGATGGTATTATGGCCTCCCACGGCCCTTCCCAGTTCTTGTTTAGAAACTTCGCCTTCTGACACACATCACAGCTACTTAGTACCTGTCTTACACTCCTCTCCATCCCTGACCCGTAGTAACTGTTGTGTAGCAGCCAGAAGTTCTTTTTTGCCCCAAAGTGTCTTGTTGATCTGTGTACATGACAGATCAGCTATTTTACCCAAGCCTTCGGAACACAAATTTTCCATCTCCCTACCTCTAAACTCTCCCTCCGATACAAAATGCCTCCACTCAAACAATACCAAGATAGTAACTTTTGTACCTGTGGGTCAGCCAGATCCCTACTCTGATCTTCCAACACTTCAATCACCCTCTTCCACACATTGTCTTCTCTCTGCCTGCCCCCTATGCCCTTGAATTTCTGTATCAATTCCCTGTCCTCCTCAACTTGGATCCTGGCTATCACTGGTCGTGCCTATCACTGGTCCTGCCCTAGGTCTTTCCTCCATTATCAAGTCTTCACCATCCATTACTGTCCTACTTAATAAGTCGGCATCTCTATTCTCCTTCCCAGTCACATACACAATGTCAATGTTGAATTCCTGTAAAGCTAGGTGCCACCTGGTTAACCTACTTCCTATCAGTTTACATGATTGCAAAAATACTAAAGAACGATGGTCTAGCTAGACAATAATTTTGCTGCCTAAAATTAGGGTTCTCAATTAGTAAAAACTCCAAACAACTGCTAATCACTCCCTTTCAGTTACTGTATAAGCTCTGTCGGCTGAATTTAAAGTCCTGCTAAGTATTGCAATAAGTTTATCCACACTTTCGTTACTTTTCTGAAATAACTTAGCTCCTAGTCCATAGCTTGAAGCATCCATACTCAGGTAAAATTCTTTACTGAAATCTGGGTGGTGTACTACACATTCCTCAATAAACAAATTCTTTGCTGACATTCATCTGTCCAATGCCAGCTGCAATCCTTCTTTAGTAAACATAATAATGGTGCTACCACATCTGAAAATTTCTCTGAAAATCTTCTATAGAAGTTGCACAAGCCTACCCCTCAATTGTTTGATATTCCTAGGTACTGGAAAATCTCTAGTTAGACTGACCTTGGCTGGATCGGGCCTAATACCTTCAGCACTTAATTTAAATCCTAAAAATTCTACCTCCTGCCTCAAAAACATAGATTTGGATAACTTCAAAGTAACATTCACTTTTCTAAGCCTGGCTAATAGTTGTGCTAAAATTTCTAAGTGTTAGTCGAAAGTTTCACTGGCTATTAACACATCGTCTGCATAGGTGCTTACCATGGATTCCAGTTCTGGTCCTAAAGAAGCATCTACGGCTCGGCAACATTCCCAGACACTGTTGGGCAAACGAAAAGGTAAAACTTTAAATTGATTCAAAGGCTCCACGACAAAGGGCTTACTTGTGTTTGTTTGTTTTCTGTGCTACGAAAGCGCTACATTTGGAGTTGGCTTCAGATCTGTCTACATCTGCCTTTCTAGCTGCATATAAACGCTTTGTGGGTCGTAGAGGTCGAGCATCCGACATCTGTAGTGACTGTGAGACCAATTTTGTCGGAGCCCATAATCATTTCAAGGAACTGCAAAAACTTCTGTCTTCTGCTGCTCATCAAACTTGTGTCACAGATACATTTTCTTCTGTGGGCATCACGTGGCACTTTATCCCACCTGCTTCACCCCATTTTGGTGGCCTTTGGGAGGCAGGCTTAAAATCTGTTATCCATCTACACAAGGTCATTGGGCATCAGATCTTAACTTTTGAGGAGTTTTATACAGTTCTGGTTCAAGTGGAGGCTGTTTTGAATTCTAGGCCATTGTGGCCGTTGAGTTCTGATCCGAACGACTTGAGTGCCTTAACACCTGGGCACTTTTTGACTCTTGAACCCCTGGTTGCTGTTCCTGAACGAGGCCTGTGAGACGTGCCTTTGAACAGACTCCAGCGTTGGCAACTTGTGCAGCAAATTCTTCAGAGTTTTTGGCAGCGTTAGAGTAGGGACTACTTGCACATAATGCAGCAGCGCCCAAAATGGCATGGGAAGAGAAGAGGCCTGCCCCCAACCAACTGGTCCTTATACGGGATGATCATCTTGCTCCGCTGCAATGGCAACTTGGCCGCACCGTAGAACTCCACCCAGGCAAGGATGGGATCTCCCGTGTGGCCACAGTGCGCTGTGCTGCAGAATTGTTGAAGCGTCCTGCAGTGAAACTGCCCACTGCAGTGCGAGGAGTTGAAATAGTTATTTCAAGGTGGTGGGGATGTTTCGGACTTGTATATATTGTATAAAAGAACAGACACATAATTTGAATTTCCCGCTCCTGGAATGCTGGGAGTGGCAACATTGTTTGTGGGAGTTGGCAGCCTTGTTGCTGCTACAACTTGGGTTGGCGTCCCTGTTCCAGCCAACAAAGACAGTCTAACAACCAACATGACAGTGAGTGGTCGTGCTGGTGTATTCGCTTGTTCGTTTTTTTGTATACCACTGTAAATATTACATCCTAAATTTATTAAAGACCACTCGTCAATTATGTAACAGAACCAACCAATCATTTCAAAAATTTTCTGTGAAAAATTTTTATTTTATTAAGATGAAACATGTATAGCGGCATTCATGTAAAGCGAGCTTGCGGCCAGTTTTGTGACTGTGAAGCACTCATTTGTTACCTGCGGTAGCTACACCACACCCTCTCTTCTCCCCACCCGTTAATCTTCTGCTGCTGTGATTCCTCGGACATATTGTTCCGGCTTGTTAACTTACCTCCTTTAACCCATTTCAAGGAAGCACGTGTTTCTCACTATAAAATACTACCACTTAAAATCAACCAGGTTCAGTGTTTCTGTAGTAATTGTGGTCATTCTGCTTTCAACTTCAGTTTGTATTTTTTGCTTTTGTTTATTGATAACGATTTTGGATTATGACTTTGAATTATGCAGTGGAGAAGGGAAGCTGGAACACAAAATTAATACAGTTACAAGGTGTCAATTACAAAGATGTAGAGAAAGCTCAGCTTGCCTAATTTGTTTACTAACACTCATAACAGCCAGCAGGTGGTAGCTTGGATCAGCTTCCTTCCTCTTTCCCCATTCTAACCACATGGTCTGCTGTGAATGTCACTGACTATGAGGGATAAATGCAGCATTCTGATACTTGGTGATTTCACTGGTCAGTGTTTTCAGTAATCTCAGTTATTGTTCTGATACTGATTGTCACTGAGAATTGTTCAGGACTAACTCCTCATGCGAAGCTACACAACTAGTGATACCACTGAAATTTGGGATGTGTTTAGTGTCAGTGAAAACAGACATCTACGCAAGATTCAAAACATTGGTCCATTAGAAACTTTTATAATCATTCAAAATATTAAAAATTTTGTAGTTAAGTCATTGATTTCTACTTTTCTTTACTGTGGAATAAGCCTCAGATTAATTTAATGAAAAAGGATTTATTTCAGCAAACTAGCAATTGAAACATAATATTCAAATTAAATTGATATTTATCTTAGAAGCATATTATCGGATAATTCTGTAAAAAAATTGTTCCTATAAGAATGTAAACTTTTAAATAGGTTGGAAACGTGTTTGCTAATTAAATTCATATTGATGCACTAAGTTTTATTTTATTCACTTGTTCATAACTGTAATTTTTTCTGAAACTATCAGATTATTGACAATGATTACAGTAAAACCTCGTTAATTCGAAGTGCTCGGGACCAAAATTTTGTACTTTGAATTACGTAACTTCGAATTATCGAATTTTAAAGAAAAAAAAGGTAATTTTCTGTTAAGGTACAAAGCCATATCGGTGTTTCTACACCCATTTTACAGCTAGTGTTCGAGATCTGTTATGCATTCAAACTAAAATAGATAATAGTAGTTTAAAATAATTAGATGAAAAAAGCTTGTTGCATTTTTCTTTGTCGTTGCGTGCGTTTTTCTTGGTGATAACTGTACTGCAAGTAGCACGCATCACCCCTACTAGGCTGTCAGCAACTCTGCGCTTCCCCTTCCCTTGTTTCAGTGCTCGGTGTATGACACACGTTGCCTTTGCCACAGCATGTGATTGTTATTACTGCCGTATTTGCCGGCATATAGGACGACCCCGCACATAAGACTAGTCATAGTTTGTAAGGTACAAAATCTTGAAAAATAGTAAATTATTAATTTTGAAATTCCCAACAGAAAAATGTTTTCTTCCTTTGCCAGAAACATAAATATTTAGTTTAAATATTTTTTGTGCATTTATTACTGTTACATAAATGTCAGAGGAGAGACATAAACCAAAAACATGGGGCACTAGTGCCCCCCGAGCGCCCAAGAGCCAAGGAAATGCATGTCGGCGGTAACACGTAGCCGGCATCATCAATTGCCGGCCGCAGTGCTCTTATGCTCTACATGGCAAGCTGTTCTGAGGCCTGCCGCCACACGCCACATGGCAAGCCGGGCTGCAACAGCTGCTTGCAAAGCATTCTTGTGCACTGTTGTCGTCAGCCAGCCAACACTTAGACACATGAATGTGTGGTACGGTACCTAGATCCTAGTTTTATCCACCAAGAGTTTTGTGCTGGTGAGACAAAGGATCTAGGCATGTGCTCCGGTTGTATTAATCGCCAAGAGACGCACGCTTCGTTGCGGGGTAAAAGTTCCTATGTCACGAATATGACGCTCATCATAATTTCGTACCGTAATTTTTATCAAAACCAGGGCAATTTGTTTTGATTTGTGACGGAAAACGCAATTCCTGGAAACATCATACAACTCCACAGCTTACAACTTAACTTTCAAATGATTTTAAGGTTGCCAAACATTTTCTCATGTACATATAAGACGAGCAGCAATTTTTGAAGGCCAAAAATAGAAATATGTAAAAAATAGTCCTCTTATATGCCGGAAAATACTGTAATTTTTAAATGTGTGGTTTCGGATCTCTAAGAGGAGGGAGAGTTTTACAGACATCTTAAATAATTTTTAACCCAAAATGGTAAGTTTGACCACTCTATATCCAAAAAAAAATTTTTAATATTTCACGCTGAGTCGTTTTTACAAATGCAAAGTGATTTTACAGTAGCTTTTCGAAGGAATATCAGATGTTTTTCAGTGAAATTATTATTTAATAAACAATGTAACAGACCAAAAATGGTAATTATGACCAAACCTCCTCCAGAATGAAAATTTGTAAACATGGTCATCGAGTCATTTTCGCAAGTAGTTTTTCGAAGGAAATCTCAGCTGCCATGTTGGTTAAATATTATTGGAATCAATAAGATGTTGATTGGTGCACGGCAACAGGCAGTGCAGCCGGCCACACGTTTGTATGGCGTCAGCGCAGTGCACACAATTTGGGCAACATTGCACAGGAGGAAGCAGACACTGCGACCTTGACTGCTATCTGTTCTCTCCCACGAGTTGCTTAGACGACGTCAGTGGAACACCGGAAACAAACATGTACTTTCTTTTGTCTGCCATTCTGCTGGCCGTATTCTCCTAGAAGCTGCATTGTTAACTGGTGACTCATGCCTGAGAGGGGGGAGGTGGAAGAGAACAAGGAGGCACTTGCAAAATGACACAAAACACTGGCATCTGCTTGGTAGTATGTGGCTAGCTAGGCGGAGGGAAGGGAAGTAGAGAAGTTGTAAAAATAAACCAGCTGTGCCTACGAGTGGAAGGGGGGGGGGAGATGCCATCTGACCAGCTACCTCCTTTTTCATCCTCTCCTCTTCCCTCTTTCATTCTGCTTCTCCCTGGCCGCTGAAATACTCCACACTCGTGGCACATGCGCACGTGATCGTCATATCACACCACACAGCCACAGGTTGTCGCACACTGTGCCATTCCTGCCTTCCATTCTTCATTTCCTCAACTCTTTGAGGGCGTCACACACACACACACACATTCTAACTCGCGCGCCGTGCACAAGCAGACAGCAAGGAAGCCTCAAGGTCAGCGCGACATGGGAAGGCACGGTAACGGAAACAAAGCCATGGATGTACAACGTGACACAGCACAGCTTTATTCTTAGATTTCGCAAATGTTACTGACTTCTCTATCAATATGATTTCGAATTACTAGGACTTGATCCCTGTTTGGACCAGAAAAAAGCTTTGAATTACAAATTAATCAAATTTCGAACTAACCAAACTCCATACCGTGTGAAATCCTATCCTTACGTTCGGGACCGAGTGATGGCTTCGATTTATATAGCATTTCAAATTAACTGAGTTCGAATTAACGAGGTTTTACTGTATGTAATTACTGATTACTGCTGATGAACGCTGACAAACTGTGTGTGAAATCAGTGCTCACCGGCAGTATCAGAATGTGGTGGAATTCACAGCTAGTAAGGGGGGAGGGCAGTCAGAATGCGTATCAGACAAGGTTACGTCATGCACGGAATGTTACCAGATAGCTTACGCAGTTGCCATATTCTATGAACGCCTGCTGCTGACTCACTCTTGCACATGTTGTGCAGGCTGCAACCAACACTGCTACATCCGATAGCTGGTATGGACTCTGGAATGAGTCATCATCCCTCGTACATGCTCACACACTCAATCAGTAATGTTACTGGCAGAAATAGCAATAGAAAAAATACAGAACAGTGCAGCAGGCTTTCTTATAATGTTTTTTTTTAAACATAGCCATATGTCAAGGTACAGAAGCTAAGAGCACTACAAGAAAAATAGGATTCTAGCTGTCAGTAGACCTATCAGCAGGGCGAGCATGTAGTGTCATAATTAAACAACTGTGGTTGAAATTGGCACAAGTGACACAGTCCGGTCTAGATTGCAATGTAATTTTTTAATTAACGTGTTACGTAGCCTAAACATTATCTAGACTTGCCACCATTTAATTAAAAGGCCACAAATACCTGCCACAGTGTAAAACAGAGACAGTGATTGTATATTTTATGGGAATTTTTTTCTCCAAGTTTATCAGAAACACGCGAGCGCTGGTATATGGGTGATTATGGTATAATTGTCACGTCAAAATTGCAGCCGCTGCTTTGTAAAATTTAGTTACACTTTCGTTTCTCGCCACTTTCTGTTTGAAATGTGTGGTATTAAAAATTTCGTAGTTAAGTCATTGATTTCTACTTTTTTTTAGTGTGGAATAAGCCTCATTAATTTAATGAAAAAGGATTTATTTCAGCAAATATTTATATTCTGTGCAACAATTAATAAATTACTTCGTTATGTGATGCAACATTGTCATATTCTAGGCAAAAATATTCCATCGCCATTTTTATACAAGTAATAATAATCTCATTAATCCCTTGTTTCAGTTATTGCAAACTCTTCGTTTCCAGCAACTAACTGTTGTTATTAGGTTTCATGTGATCCCGTGATGCAGCAGCAGCCAACCCGATACACTGGGAGAAGTAGCAGCGGGCGAGTGATTTGATTGCTTGACAACACAGCGGCGGCCAAGTTGCGTGGTCAGGTTTTCAGTTCATTTTGATGCGATTGACATTCTTTAAGGTATCATCTTAAAGAACACATGCCAAACTGCTTAAATAATCTATAATTTAATTAGTTTCAACTTAATATTAGGTAGAAACGAGCATAAGCTGGATAGACACATATGTGAAGTTTGACGACATATTTCTTTTCACGGAATTGCGAGAGGGACTTTTGCTGGCCAAGTCAGCTTCTTCAGGTGGTTAGTGGAAACATACTGAAGTATGGCAGACAGGATGACTGTAGCTAGCGAGCCTAGCAGCTAGAAAATGATCATGGCAGAGTGGCGGCAAGAGATTTGAATTTGAATGAGTATTCTGATGTTGAGTCTTTTGGTTTGTCTGGATATGTTAATGTATTGATGGGCTAACTCCCAATAGTGAGGATCAAACCCAAAACTGTAACACCTCGTTCTAATTGGACTCTAGTGTAGTGAGTGACAGATCCAGCTCTAGGTTTTGGAGGAGGGGGCAGGGGGGGGGCCTTTCCTAAAAAGTAGCTCTGCCCACACCCCAATTCAAAGAAGGGTGGGGTTCGGTGGCCCTTCCCCAAAAAAATTGAGTTTTTAAGGTGCAAAATGTTGCTATTTAAGGCATTTTCAAAACAAAAAATCGAATGTACCACTTAAAAAATTTGTAATATTTTACAGATAAACTCTACATAAAAAGTAAAAGGAGGGGGGTGGGCTGGGCCCCTTGGCCCCCACCTGCATCCACACGTGACTGTACTATTAGTTAGTTACTGTGAGTTATAGGTAGGAATAAGAATAGGCTGACAATTTTTGTAAGTAAAATTATTTTACTACATAATTGTAATCTTTTTGGATGTATTCATTGAAATTACAACTGAAATTTTTTGTTGTGTTTCAGGGTTGCGATTATGCTGTTCGCAGGATAAAATTCTCGCCTCATCACTCCTTTATCATTGCATCTGTTTCTTATGATTTCACAACAAGGTAAGCATACACTGGTATGATTTTCCTTCTTAAAATAATATTTTATGTAATACAGTGGAATCTCATCATAGTGAGCTCGATAATAGCGAGAACTCTATTATAGCAAGATATTTTTGAGGAACTGTCAAAAAATTAAAAAAATTAAAAATGTTTAATGAAAAACTAAAATTTTTTAAGAGCGGCATCTTGTGAAATAGGGCTTGCTGTGAGTTTTGTGCCTGTGTGAACCAGGCTTGCACGGACTTTCTTGACTGTGTGATGCCTTTGCGCACTTTTGTTATCTGTTTGCCCGCTTCCCTCCTACCCTTCGCTTCAACGTCATACATTTCTTCTGCTGCCTTGCTATAAGGTTTTTGGAAGGTAAGATAATGGCTGCTGTTGAGAAGGAAGGTCGTAACATGAAACTAAAAAAGTTGCTAGGTTCCAACATGTGCCAATCATGTTACGGGAAAAGGCCAACACATCCGCCGCTGCCGCTATGCAAAATGTTGACCCCAAGTTCTCTGCATGCGTGGCTGTGCAAAGATAAAATGAAGAATAGGAGCACATGACTACCTGTCACTGTGCTTTGTCATATGTTGGAACAGGAAAAGAGATGAGAAACTAAAGGAAATCACTGGAGGGACGGGGGAGAGAAGGTACAGGAAGGAGTGAGAGATGTGATGATAACCCAGCAACCCGTCCACACGCACGGAGAGAGAACAAAGAGACAAAAAATGCCTTAGGTAGTAAAAAAAATCATTCACAAAAACAATACCCATAATGAGGTTTTACACATTTTGTCAATAGGTTTTACACATTTTGTCAATAGGTTTTACACATTTTGTCAATAGGTTTTACACATTTTGTCAATTTCTGCACATTATTGTGTTGTTTTTGTTTCACTTTTACAGCAGTGTATTTCTATGTGTAGTTGAATTCTTTTTTACTTTCAATTCATTGTGTGAAAAACATTGGAACAATGTTTTTGCTGTAAAGAGGTGTTAGTTAAAGAACACAGTATATGCAAGAATAAAGACGGATGGAAGGAGGAATAAAATTTTACTAACCAAAGTGGTAGATGTGTCAACTCTTCATTGGTTATACTTTCATTACTAAATTTTTTAATTCGATACTGAAAAAAATACTATTCTTTCATTGAGAAAAGACAACAATACTTCACACTGTCGCTGGCGATGCCAATGACGTGAAAAAAATTCACTGCATTGGACCATCCAAATGCACAGCTCACTAACACACTACACGGGCAAACAGCAGATGTGGTTTGTGGCTGGTTTATTTTTAGAACTACCCGCCTTCTCTGCTCAGATGCCTGAGTTGCATCACACTGCAAGTGCCTTTACTTTTCTTCCTTCCCCCAACCCTCTTTTGTCTTCTTCCTTATCTCTCACAAATATACGCGCATGTGAGTCACACACAATAACCTTGCAATCTGCCAGCCATGCAGATGGCAGAGTGGCTGTGGCTCGTGTAGCGTTTCTATACCCTTTACATGCAATCTTCGTCACTTGTTCTCCCGTCTCACCATTCCCACGGTCGTCAAATGACAGATCGGCAACAGGAAGTCACATTCCCCCTACCCACCTATTCAACCTTTCCTTTGTACACACACACTCCAGTACGTAAGCCTGTCAATGTCTGTGCAGTCGGCTGCCACTAACGGTCTTTAAAACAATTATCACATTTTCATTACTGTTAACAGGTTCTGAGTAAGTCGTGCCATGTTTTTTTTAACAATATCATTTTCAAAAGTAATTGTCAAATGTGAAGTCATATTCGAGGCAAGATATGTCTCACCATATTATACCAATATTTTTTATCGTGTTAAATAACTCATACGTTTTTATAAACTTAAAAAAATGTTCATTTAATCGTAATACTCTTGTTAACTTAGGAACACATCACTTTACTTTAAAATAAAAGCATTTTCAAGATTAGGTAATCATATCCCATACTCTGATGAGGTCGTAAATTTTCGTAACTTTGCACATGAAGAGGAGCGTTGGTATGGTATAATTTTAGTTGCAAAAATATCGTGAAATAATGTTAGTTATTTTAGTTACTTTTAAATGCATCATTTTACAACGTCTAGCTGTTGCTGTTTGGTTCACTGCGATCCCGCAATGCAGCTGCTGCCGGTATGTAGTGTCAAGCCGCGGTGGTAGAGTGATTGATTGCTGGACAACG
This sequence comes from Medauroidea extradentata, assembly GCA_003012365.1. Taxonomy (NCBI): domain Eukaryota; kingdom Metazoa; phylum Arthropoda; class Insecta; order Phasmatodea; family Phasmatidae; genus Medauroidea; species Medauroidea extradentata. The sequence continues at coordinate 49,637 of PNEQ01036405.1, read as the reverse complement.
CTGCGGCAGAGTCGCGCCTTCAGTTATTTTGACTCATTAAATGTACTGTGTGGTATCATGAATAGCACGTGCTAATGTTTATAACTACTCCATCATTAAATAAATATAACAGGTCATGGCTTGTTAAATAGGTTTTGGAGGTCAAAATTGGTTCAATTCAGTAATAGCGAGGACTCGGCTATAGCACTGATCAAACCTGGAACCATGACACATCGTTGTAACGAGACACTACTGCAATTGTAACTATGGTACTAAAAAAATTAATATAAAATTAAGTTTTCTGTTGAAGAAGTGCATTTTAATTATTTTATTGCATGTAATGTAGTTTGTTTTGAAACTTTTATCTTTACGGGAAGAAAAGAAAACAAAAAAAATTTATAAATTTGTGAGATTTTAAATCAACAGATATGTTTTTATTTTAATGGCTCCATTAAAGTAGTGTTTTTATGGTACAAGATAATTTGAAGTAATTTTCACATGTTGTGTTTGAAATACAGTTGTACAGTTTTATATTTGTTTAGAATAAAGTGGTCTGTTATCAGCCATAGAAGATACATTTTAAAAATATGCTGCAGTAAAGAAAACAGTTTTAGGAGAATACATATTCTTGCTGTAATCTATATATATATATATGAAAATCAATGGTTTTATAAAATTTTCAGGCAATATTTAAAATAGTCCAGCGGGTGATCTTGTCCAATCTAGGGTAGCCTTTCCCAAGATAATTTGATCCAACTTTGATGGGGACTGCAGGCAATGGCCTAATTTTTGTAACTTGTTCACCACTTTGTTATCTGATAATGCTAATGTGTCAGCAGTTGGGAAACTGGCGTATTTGAAGGGGCACTTCAGGAGGAGCCTCTTAGTATGATCCAGGCATTAACCATATCTGAGGCCAACTTTAAGGTTGTGTGGAATTTCACAGCTGCCAACTTGTGTGATTCTCCCGTAGTGTACGATTTTGTGCCCTACTGTCCGATTGTACGAGTTATGTAAATTATTGTACAGTATCCAAGCTTTTTCTAATTTATTTTCTGTTTTGGTCAATTCATAACAAGAAATCTTTTACTGAAATTTCATAATTTTGGTATCGAACATGTATGTAGATCGTACTCAACTGTCATAAAGTGTCGTAGATAATAAAGTAAACTCTAATACCATAGTTTTGGGAACTAGCATTCTTCATTTATAGCAGTTATACCACGTTTTTCACTACAAAGTGTCATATTAGTCACGCATTGTACGAACGTAACCCAAACTTTGCTGAACCATAGTGTCGGAACATACCCGATCAATGGTAGTTGCTTACCTGACTGAATGGCCATCGTGACTCACGCAAAACAATTCATAAGACTGTTTTAATTTGAAGTGTTGTTCCAGTTTACCAATTCCGTGTACTCATTGCTCAAAAAACGCATAGAACATCGAGCAAAGTGAAAGAAATGATCAAAGATTTTATATTTCTAGAAAATATGGAAGAGCACGTCGAAGTTGGGTGGTGTTTTTGTAAACATGGTTTTTGCCAAGCTCGAATTTATCATTTTGTCATTAAGGCAGGGATATTTCAGTGTGGGTGCTTGCTGTATCAACTGCCACATATTTAACAGTTGTAGAACGTAGTAATATACAGGATGTCCAGCGATCGGGAAATTGCAGGTAGTACAGGAAATGTACATGATTTTTTCGGGTTCTGGAATGTGTGGGAAATGTACTTGAAATTTTTCTTTTCTGTAGGAATTTCTTTGCCACCAATCATTTTGATACGTCATCAAGAAATTGGACAGTAGTTTGAAAGCTGCAATTTTAGTTATTTCTAGAGACAACTGTTTTTCCCAATGCACAAAGTCATGAATTTTTAAATTTTTGTTTAAAATCGCCATAGTCTTATATTTTTATTACAAAATAAATGTGAAATTTTTAACGTGAGTTACCCACTCTGGTAGAATTTGTCTCCTTCCTTGATAAACATTGTCGTGCCCAGGAGACAGTGAGTACGGCAGTCAGCAAAAATGTTTGGACTTACTCTGCAAAGCCCAGACCTCCACTTAATTTGCCCCTTTGGACACAGTCTCGTAATGAGTCCCACAAGCAGTCATCCGAGTGTTTGGTGAGTTCCAACTAAGTCAAGTGTTGCCTGTGTGAGGGTGCACACAAAGTAGTCAGTTGCTCGGACTTTGGTGGCCGAACTTCTAGCCAACAGTATTCAATTTTCGAGGAACACAAGTTGTGTTTAAACTGCCTCTCTCAGTCACACCGTTCCAAGGGTTATCTGTCATCATCAAGTCTTCACTGTGGTGCTCGCCATCACACATTACTCCATTTTATTCTGTTACAGCATAGAAGGGCAGTCCGTTGTTACAGCCAGAGTTTGGATCTTCTCGGTCCACGGACACTCGTCCTGCTCCCACTTTATCTGCTGTTTCTCCGGTACCATTGAGTGCCTCTCCAGTTGTGCTCCTGTCCACAGCTCAGATACATGTAATAGATTCCAAGGGTACACGTTACGTTGCTAGAGCCCTCCTGGACACAGCCAGCTAGGCTAGCTTCATCTTGGAGCACTGCTGCCAAAAGCTCGGGTTGGTTCATAAGAAGACGTATCTTCCCATACAGAGGTTATCAAATGCAAATGTTAATGTGGCAAAGTATTTTGCGTCTGTTATTGTGACCCTTTGTGAAACACCTGACATGCAGTTTGCGCTTGATGTATTGGTCATTCCACACATAACAAAGTAAGCTTCCAGGTGTTCAGTTATTCAGTGAGGTGCGTCATTCTGTGGCTCACCTAAAACCAGCTGATTCCGATTTTGATGTTCCCATTCTGTTGACATTTTCATAGGGGCTGATCTTGTACCTCATTTCCTGGCTGGAGGTAAAATCATGAGCTCGTCTATGGCTCTTGACTCAGTCTTTGGTTGGATCTTGATTGTCAAGGATGAAGCTGAATCCCCCGCATTGTCTTCAGCCTCCTATTGTATTTCTTTGTTGACAATGAGCCCCATGGATGAAATTGGGAGGTGGTTTTGGGAGATTGAGTTCCAACCAGCAAAACAAATTGGTAGAACGGGTTCAGTGTGAAAATCTTTTCTTAGAAACTTAAAGTCGTGAGGCTACTGGTAGGTTTATTGTGCCACTACCTTTTCGTGTATTGGTACTAAACCTAGGTGTATCTCGGCCACAGGCAGTGAATCGGCTGCTTCATCTGGAGTGGTGTTTTGAAAAGGACTTCATACTTAAACAGAGATATTCAAACTTCATGAGGATCTTGCAGAGGGGCATGTGCTAAGGTGATAATGGTTGATTTGGACAATAAACCTCATGCGTTTTCTTGTTTGCGGATATAAACACACTTATGTAAGCCACTGCTAACTGTCTTAAGTTTTGTAACTGTAATTTTTTTTTTCAACTGAAACGTAGGTTTCCGTCAAGTAAGTCATTAATTCGTCTTTACCCGTTACCAAATAAGGGATGGATCGTGCTATTAGAAGCCGTGATAATGCCCCTTGCCACTACACACAATATCGTAAACAGACCAATCACCTTACCAAAAGAGTGTAATGTCCACCAGTACGAGAAAATACTTATCAAAATATACAAAAAAAAATATATTTACTCTCCCAATAGGAAAAACTGGGTAAAAAGGCCAAACCAGAATGAATGATATCCAACTTGTTGCTCAATTAAATAAATGGAAGGAAAACCGGAAATAAATTGTGCGAATAAGTGGCGCAGATAAAGAAGTTTTCAAAACGACCAGTAGAAATAACCAACTATACAAAGAGATTAGGTATGCTAAAAAAATCCAAAACACATACCAATTTAAGTAAACAACTGTACTACTGTAATTAAACCACGTGGGACTAGATACATTTCAGTAACATACAAATCCAGTTGATAACAAGAAAAGCACAGACAATATCATGAATGTAACCAGTGTCCTGACAAGGAAATGGGGAAGATAAAAGGTCTAGGAAAAATACCTATCAGCAGTTACTTTCATGATGAGAATAAACTACAGTTAATTAAACTCTTCAGCGGCAACATGAAACCAGTACATAACTCAAACTTAATAATCCTTCCAATCCCCAAATAAAGTGAAACGTTCAAATTTAAGACAAAGACAGACAGACCAACCACGTGCGAGGGCACTTAACTAATCAATCTAGGGAAGTACTACAGCCGCCAGCTGACCAGATGCAAATGCCTGACTTGCCTCGAGTCCGCATGCCGCCGAGCGCTGGAGGTGATGGGGAGTGAAGAGGAGACCCGAAGGCATAAGAGAAGAGAGAACACATACAACACAGCTGACTAGGAGTCAAAAGGTAAGGGAAATGAAAGGAATGGCATGTGATGCACAAAATAAGGGCTCTCAGGAGATGGTTCAAAATTAGTTCCAGTCTTTGAGCTAAGCCATAGAGCACAACAATCAAGTTTTGTGTTGTTTTTTATGCTTCCACTAAGAGCTTGACAAGGGTGTCTCAATGATACCCTGCTGACTGGACTGAGGTTGCAGAAAGAGATTATTGATGTTTTATTAAAAGTTAGGCTGCACGTGATAAGTGTTCACAGCCGACATTAAGCAAATATATTGGCAGATAGCAGTATGTTACAGTCATCAGGATCTTCAGCGCTCAATAACAGTGATGTGGTGGAAAATTATTGCCTAAAGACTGAAGTCCGACGTCTATGTTGATGACATGGTCACTGACACTGAGTCTGTTGATTCTGCATTGGCACATCAAAGGTTGTTGATTTCACTACTGGCTGCTGATGGATTCAAATAATGAAAATTTTTCAGCAAACATCCACACCTGATTGGCTCTTAGAGGAAGATGTAAAAGCTCCATAAACCCTGTTATGGGATCAAGACAGTCAGGCAGTGAAGGTGCTCGAGCTGCAGTGGAATCCTGCTGTGGAATTGTTTCTCATAAAAGATAACTGTCTAGTCACAAAGAGGCTACCGAAAGGAACATCTTGTCAGCTGTTTCCAGGATATTCAATCCTCTTGGGTGGCTCTCACCTGTCATCATGTTTTCGAAGCATCTCGTTCAGACACTCTGGCTGGCAAAATTGGATAGGGATGCTGAACCCCATTGTGATGTTGTCTGAAGGTGGACACAATTCAACAGTTGTTCCCAGAAAGGCCTTTGGCCTTACTGGTTCTTCGTACCTGTTGCACGGATTCATTAAAAGCTCCGAGACTGGTTACGCTGCGGTGGTTTATTTATGTCTTCTTAACATACAGAATGAATTCACCACACATTTGGTTGCAGGCAAATCAAAGGTGTGTCCAGTCAATTGGAACTTTGTGGGCTTTGTTGTTGGCGCGGCTGCTTCATCATCTGGTAGAGTTGTTTGTCCCTGTTATCACTTTGTCTTCTATCAATGCTTGGACAGATTCACAACTAGTTCTCTGTTGGGTAAACTCCTCTTCACATCTACTGAAGATCTATTTTGCAAACAGTGTGAGTGAGATCCAGGAGCTCACCAAGCCAGCTTGGTGGGAGCACTTACCTTCAGAGTCCAATCCTGCTGATTGTGCTTCTCATGGTTTGTTGCCCTCTCAGCTAGTTGGGTATCCCCTATGGTGGAAAGGGTCCTGCATGATTACGTGAACCAACCGTCTCATCAGTGCCCTTCCAGCTCTCAAGTTGTGAGTAATGATCCAACTCTGCTAGAGCACAAGGTTAAGGTGTTAGGAACATATTTGTCTTCTGACCATTTTGAGAGGCTGCTTGTTCGTTTTTGCTGCTTTGACAAAGATATTAAGAGTAATGTCGTTAGTGCTGCGTTTCATCCAGAATTGCCCCAACCCCGTGCAACTCGCCTAACTGGTCTCTTGACTCCAGGATAGTTTTACCAGTCCCTTGATATTTTGATTTTGAATGTGCAGTCTGTTGAATTCAAGGATGAGCTTGTATTGGTGCAAAATGGTCAACACTTGGTTCCCCAGCTTCAAAAACTTGTTCCCTTTCTTGACTCTGCTGGGTTTTTTTAAGGGTAGGCGGTAGACTCTAGCATTCTGACCTCCCCTTCATTGATAAGCATCCAGTACTGCTCTAAAAGTCCCATGTGTTTACTGATCTCATTGTTAGTCACTATCATGATAGGAAATAGGAATCGGCACCCTGGTGTTCACACTCTACGAGGTCTGTTGGGGGAGAAATTTTGGATGATCCTGTCTGATAATCAGGCCATCACACAGAGACACTGCCATTGTGTACGCTGCTGGAGATCAAGGCCATCACCCTGCACATCTGTCATGGATAATCTGCCTGCCATGAGAATTCAACAGGTAAAGTACTTGGGGTGAACTATACAGGGTCTATTCAGATAAATGCCAGTAGGATGTGTAAGTCTCCTTTATTGAAGGCGTATTTGTGTATTTTTGTTCGTTGTGCTACCAAGGCAGTACATGTGGACGTAGCCTCAGATTTGTCCACTGACATCTTCCTAGCTGCCTACAAACAGTTTGTATCTCACAGAGGAATGCCATCATCACACATCTACAGGGACTGTGGGATGAACTTCATTGGTGTTCACAATTATCTGTGGGAACTGCAGCAGCTCCTTGAATCATCTACACACAAGAAATGTGTTATTGAGACTTTTTTCCCTCTTAGAGTAACTTCAAATTTTAACCCCCTGCTGTTCCACACTTTAGAGGCTTGTGGGAAGCTGGAGTCAAATATTTAAAACCCACCTTGTATGTGTCATTGGGGAACAAATTCTAACCTTTGAGGAGTATACTGTTGTCGTGAAGGTGGAAGCTGTTTAAAACTCCAGAACCTTGTGCCCACATTAGTTTGGACCCCGATGACTTTGTTGCTCTGGCCCCAGGACATTTCCTAATGCTTAAGCCCCTTGTCGCTGTCCCCGAGTCCAATCTTGCTGACGTGACCTTGAAGAGGCTTCAACTCTGGCAGTTGGTAGAACAATTGCATCAAGACTTTTGGCTACATTAGCACAAGGAGTACTGTCATACCCTCCAACAACACTCAAAATGGCTGGAGCCTGGCTCAAATGTTACTCCTAACCAGCTTGTGATCATCAAGGATAACCAACTAATTCCACTACAGTGACGTCTTATATGTGTGGAGGAACTCCATCCAGGAGGTGGTGGCATTTCATGAGTCACTATAGTGCGTACTGCCAACATAACTTTCAAATGCCCTATAGTGATATTTTGCCCACTACCGGAATAGTGTTAATTACTTTGAAACTTAAGCATTTCAAGATGGGTGATGTGTTCAGACTTAGTAGCCAAATTTTCAGTTTTATGTAAATTTGCCCTTCAAAAAGCTTGTGTACATATTAGTTTTCTGGCGCTGGACCTCAGTGTTTTGTATTTACCGCGCACGTGCCTGGTGCCAGAGTTGGCAGCACTGTGATGAAAGCAGAAGAAGCAGTTACGTGCAAGACAACATGGTGGTAAGTTACGGTGTAGTTTGCTGCCACCTACCAGTTGAATTTTTGTGGCATCGTAGCTAATTATTAGTATTTTTTGTGTCGTGTTTTGTAATGTTTATTGCCAAACAAGTTCACTGCACACTCTGCTTCCTTCTCTCTCCACTTTGCAACAAAATTAAAAAATTCCTGCAGAAATGTGACTGAAATCTGGATTTAAAAAGTGATCAAAATACATTTGCAAAACTGCTATGCTAAAATAATGCAAGAAAAATAATGATGAAAAAAGATAAAAATATACTTGCGAGTACACAGAAATAAGATAATGCCACAAAAATTGCATTGAAATTAAGTAAAGAAAATTGTGATACATTTTTGGAATGAAAATTGCAGTAAAATTTATTCAAATATGTTTGTGCAACTTCAACGATAATATAAAGGAAATAAAATAACATTAAATACAGATTTAAAATACCCTTACGAGCATTCAAATAAGTCGTAAAAATTGCAGGTAATATTTATTAAAACATTTGCAAGACTTTTATTACAAAATAAGTAAGGAAGCTAACTATAATAGCTGGTTGAAAGTATAATTAAGAGTTAGGAGTGATTGAATAACATACATAATGTCGCGGTAAAATATTGCATGGAATATTCCATTATAAAGTGATAAAAATACATTTGCAAGACCACAGAAATAAAATACTGCGAAGACAGACACACTAAACTCTTATTAAAATTACATTTTCGATTTGTGAGTCCCCTACTATGTGTACACCACACTCATTACTGCACTTGAACTGTATCCTTTACATTACTTTCATTTGAACATACTTCAGTGACAATAATTTAATTTCTAATACGTCTACATATCAAATAATTACACAGTCTTGAAGGATGCTCTGTAAGTCATTAAACTGTTAGTAATGAAATTGGTACATTGTGCTGCACAGTAGCACATTCTGACGGAGGCATGAAATACTTTCTCTTTCAAGTTTCTGTACTGTCCACTGCTGTACTGTGTCCCTAGATGCTCATTCAGCTGCCAAGTCATGTAGGGACGAAATACGAAGGATCTAGACATTCCATGGAGACGGCGTACCTATATGCTATTTCAGCGGACAGGTCATGTAGAGATGCAATACGAGCATCTAAGTGAGCGTGCTGCCGTGCCCCATTCTAGTTATTCATAAAACATGAAAAGTAGTTATTTATTCTATCTCTAAGGCATCATTTCCTTCTTAGGTTTATAAAATGTTATAACTATGCATTTATATGCTGTAGACCCTCTTTTTTTTACAACATTCAAGGGATCAAGCAAGAATGGTGTAAAAAGTGGGTGAGAAATGTGGGAAATTAAGTGAAGTGTTCTTAAATGTGACTATGTTTTAATGATTCCAACAATAACGTAACCTTAAAACTGTACACAAATATTTTTCACAAAAACAAACTCCTAAACATGTACAGCGACACCCAAGTAATAAGGCTTACATAATGTTCAAAAGAAATAATTAAAAAAAGTAAAAATACATGTTTGGTTCTAAATGTTGAACATAGAAGAAATGCATCGACAAATATAAATAAAACATACTTACTGTTGAAATTTCTTTTAACACTTTTGATGGAACTTGGAAAATCCATAAAGCCAGTCGTTAATATATCGTTCAAGTTAGTTACGCTTAAATAAAGTCAGAAATTTTTGTCTGCTGCAATTTCTGGTGGCTAACATGTTCAACATTTTTTCAATGCATTTAGCTGATTCTAAATGCTGTCCCTGACAGTCAAAGCCAGAAAAGGTATGTCCTTATGGTGGAAATATCTTGCACAGCTTCATGCTTCTGGGGCATATATACTTCTTCCTCTTCTTCACCATCTTCTTCATTGTCCCGACATTCTGATGCATGAGCGTCAATTACATCTTCACATCTTCAGTGGCAATGTTAACGAAGTCCCAGAACAGTACACTCGCCTCAACTTTTCCCCAATCTTCTAAAAGATGATCTTCTTCTATACTGCCAGCTACTGAACATGCAATTTACCTTTGCTAAAGCAATTTGCAATGGTTTTCTGGGTCACGTACTTCCATGTATACAAGATGTTACGGACTGCATCCAGCACACTCATCTTATTGTCCTGTGGATTTTTACCATGGGCTATTAGATCATTTTTGGCCCAACTATTTTCTGTACTGCTGCTTGAAAGCATGTGTAACTTTCTGGTCCAAAGGCTGTTGCACTGTCTTGTACAGTTGGCATGAAAGAAGATCCGCTTGATGTTTTGCAGTGTCAGGTTTGATGGGTGAGCTGAATACTAGTCAACAAACAGCACAATCTTCCTGTTTTTTTACACCCATTGAAGCATCCAATAAATGCATTTCTTGTTAAAAAATTTAAGTGATCCATATCTTCTTGTTGGCCAAGTATTTCGTAGGCAAGGTCTTAAAGTTTTTTTGAACTCTTGGGTTTCTGGTATTTTCCTGTCACTATCACTTAACAACCTTTTACTCCCATCTCAGTTTGTTACTAGTGCTACTGTCTGTCTCTGTTTGCTAAGTTTCCCACTGTGGCACTGTTCCATCTTCAGACACAGGGTTTTGTTGGGTAGAATTGAGTAAAATAAGCCAGCCTTGTCCATATTGAAAATTTTGTAATGTTCATGCCTTTCAGTGTGTTTCTGAGCAGTGGTTACTCTTCCTATACTTCTACAGATGCAGGATCAACACCATAACTGTCTCTGCACATAGCCCTGTAAATAGGGTTATGTCTTCGTTTAAACATGTCACTCCAACCATTGGAGACTCAAAAATTGTCGATTCCGAGTTTGATAGCAATGACTTGTGCCTTTTCTTGCAACAAATCACAGTTAATTGGTATATTTGATGCTCTTGCATCCACAATTGACACCTTCAAAAGCTCTTCTAGTTGATTGTAGTTTGATTCAATTTATCTGAAAGGTTACATGTGTCCCAGTATGTTGCATAAACACATTTTAGAATGTTCAGTTTCTCATCAATTGAAAGTGCTTGTCTTTTAATATTGCTAGACATTTTACTGTACACCATTATAAATTCACTTCGAGAACATTTTTTTTACCACTTTGCATCAACCTAACTTGAACGGTACAGAAATTTACAACCACAGAGAAACATCACACTACCGGAATATTGAAACAAAGCAACCATAGACGTTTAGCACTGTTAACGCTATAGAAATTGTAAAGCTATTTTTTTAGTAGTAGTGTTTAGAGAACTTTCACGTGAATCAAAGCAACTTATTGCAAGTTACGAACAACCAGTAGTGCTATCACGTAGTCGAGGCAAACAGTACAAGAAGCAACAACCTTATACACTGTCAAGCACGAGTGTGAAATAAATGCAGATTGAGTGAGAGATTTTGGGGAACACTCAACAACGAGATCTTTACCGCTGGTGAGGGGTTACATGAGGGGAGGGAGTATGGAGCAGCGCTGGAATGAGGGGGCGGGGAAAATGGGAGATCCACAAGAAAACCCACCTGATACAATTCCCACATTGTAGTAAGGAGGTTGGCAGACCTGGGCAAGTATAGGGAGTACACTGTGAAAGAAGTCAAGAGACATGTGTAAATAACACTACATGGTGTCATGTGTTCAAATAATTTTGAAATTCAAATTGCATACAGTATGTAGGTTTAATTAGCAAATGTGTGATGTACAGGTTACCTATGCTCCACGTTTACTAAAAATTTAATCAGTTGCTGAATGGGTCTATTCGTGTCACACCATTTCCACACCAGGGACACAATATTACTGCACGAGTCAAAGTGGTAAATTTTGGAATATTCTGTACTTGTCTAGTATTATATACAGCAATAGAAACAGTTATACAGTGGGTAATTTTACATATTTCAGCTTATATAAATAGAAGACTAGCTGTGCCCAAGATACTGCGCTGTTGCTATACTGTGGGTTAAAATTCTTTCTCCCAACATGTATGTTATGATGGGCTTCAACTGTATTAATGTAATTAATTTGTTTCCTTTAATGAATTTGTTTTAACATAAATTTCATTAGTGTAATTTGTTTGGTCACTGTATATAACTTTTGGTAGTCTGCCTACTGTCCGTGACAGAAACGAGCGGCCCTGGATGTTATGCGGCGGCCAGATTCTTTAACGTTATAACACGGTGTTGATGTTCGCGTGCATGACTTTTTCACTGTCTAGGTATTAATAAATGATTGTTACTTAAAACCAGTTTCCCCAGGAATTCTCCAACGTCAGTCCAGCTCCATCTCTCCCATGCCTAGGGCTGCTCGTTTCTGTCACGGACGATACATCCTCCACGATCATACCTTTGCTGTGGCTTAAGGATAGCACATTTCACGTGGTGACCTACGGGTGCAGTGGCTTTTCAAGACGCAGTGTTGACTTTGACCTGCTATAACTTGATACATGTGTATAATGACTTGTGTGCATTTTTATTTAAGTTCCTGATTGTCTGTATTGTTTTCTCAGTATTTGTCGCTGCTTGATTTTTTTTCATTGCTCCTCATATTTAATTTTAAGTTTGTTTGGTGACTCATTGCACAGCTATTAGGTTATTTTATTATTGACATTTCAACCTGGAACTACATTGTACTGTTATAACCTGAAAGAAGGCGTCTCCATACATGTTTGTGCATAGTATTATGGACAAGAGCCCACAGCTGTAGCGTAACTTTATAGTTCCAATCTGGTTGATGCTGATAACATTTTATTACTTCGTGTCAGACTGAGCGCCCAAAATTACCCAGAAAATGCTTTGAAAATCTGCAAATTGATGTATTTAATATATTTTGGTAACCATGATGTACTTGTGTGTTTGTTTCATGTGAGTTGTTGAACCGATCAAGACAGTTTTTTTTAAGTCTATATAAATTATGATACTGAGTAGTAGCACTGGCTTTGAAGCTTTAAATAGTGAAAACCACGTGATCAGTATGTGAAGGTATTCACTGCATCTCACTACATTTTAACCAAAATGATAAGTGAATAGTGGTCTGTTAAGTTTTCCTTCCAGTTTGCTAGCACTAACAATGTCATCTCACAAACAAGGGGATAAATTGAGAGTGAAAATAAATTTTTAGCGAATGGAAGACACAGCAGTTTACTTCATTTATATACATGCCTTTCAGCTGGCTGTGAGGTGAATTTTGAAAGCTGTGTGTAGTCACCAAGTCATTCATTCAGAGGACAATCAACCATACTCTGTTGCCCAAACTCGCTGACAACTCTCGGGGGTAAAATGAGTCACAATATGTCTCAAGGAGTCATAACCAATGCTCTAGTCTGACTTCGTGTGCACCATATTTGTCTCTCACTAGTGTATTTTTCTGTCATAGGTCACATAAAAAGTTCCAACGCACGAACTTGACAAAATCAAAATCTCAAACATTGTGTGTTACTCATTCTGTGCATGTGGTTAGCTATTTACATTAATGTGTTAGGATATTTGATCATTTGCTAAGAGGTAAATTACCCAAACTTATGTTGTGCAAATCATGACTTGCTACATGCTAATGGTGAAACTGTTGATAGAAGAGAGCACATTACTCAAGGTGAAATGATGCAAGGAACCATGATTTTTAAAATATTAACTTCCTTTATTTTTTAACATCTATATAATATATATTAAACCAGAAGTGTACATTTGAGAAAGTTCATTGTAAAAGTTTGTTTTAGTGCCCAATAGGCCTATTAATGTCGCAATAGAATTTTAATGCTGGTGAGTAAGTTTATATTATACACTTTTTTTACGTGTAGCCTAAATTATTTAGTATCTCTTAGTGGATACTTTATAATATTTTTTAGTGTATTGCCTTACCAACGTAATATAGAATTATTTATTAAGTCAATAATATTTCAATAAAAATAATAATAGTTAAATTTTTGTGCATGCCAGTTTAAAGACTGTGCTAAATAAGGCACTTACTTTGTTTTATTAGTGCTTCTCAGATGTGCGACACTATCTAGTAAAATAAAGAAAAAAGTATATAAATATACTTAAATCTGTAAACTTACCTTCTTTCACTTAAATTAATGTGCGGGGTATCTGTAATCAATGTATCTAATTTTAATTTTATGTTCAACCATTCAGTATTTATTGTTTATATATAATTTTTAGGATATGGGACTTCAAAGCATCATGTGATGCAGTGGAAATTGTGAAGCACCATTCGGAGTTTGTCTACGGCCTAGACTTCAACATGCACATAGCAGGACAGATTGCAGACTGTGGCTGGGATTCATTGGTTCATGTTTTCATGCCAAGAGTGCTGGCAACAATTCCACCTCTCACAAACCCAAAATGACAAACTGTCAGCTTCATTCCTTGTATGAATCCTTTACCGCATTGATGCCGTCACTATTATTTGTTTCTCTTGGTTTAGCAGTCAGGTGTGCAAGGAACATATTGCTTTTCCTGTTAAATGTTTTGTGTATGTTAACTGTATGTGTGTGTTACTTACCTAATGCAACACTTTACAGTGTTTGTTATGAGTAATTATTTATTTCTATTTGTTGTTATGCTCCAGTTGATGTTTTTTACTATGTGAAAATGTCTTAATAAGAAAATTGTGTGGTCACAATGTTGATAGTTTTGTTAAAGTTGAATGTGCCTACAGTCTTTATGAGATGGCTCTGCAGACAGTGGTCGTCTTATCACTTATTACATTAGAAGTGAAATGATTCTTTGTATGTGATAGGCTGAATATAGTAAGTTTATGTGATCAGTTAGAGCAATCTGGCCAAGCACTATGAAACCTGTATTGAATTTACTTAACTTGAAATCTTTTAGCTGGTTCTGTTTTTGTGGCAAAAGAGGCACATTGATCGCCTATGACAAGATGTGGCAAAAAAACTTGAGATAAGTCAGTTAAGAAAAATTTATGTAAAAGCAAAATACATTTCAAATTCTTAATAGAAAATTGCAGCTTGATGTTGCATACCATTAAAAACTATAGCCAGGTTATGTTCTTTGTTCAACGTTCACATTTATAGATTCTGCCACAAGTGTTGCTTCACTCTACATGTTAATTTTAATGATACTATAGCAGGTTTTAACACACAGCAATGGATTTCAGAAGGTGTTTTTGTATGGCATTTGGGATGTGTTTAGTAGGATCTTCCAATAATATATGTCATATGTTTGTTTGACTTTGATGGATTGGCAATTTATTAGGTACTAAGAATCATAGTGGTATAAGTCAGTTGCAGTAAATTTGTCCAAAAGAATTATTTGTAGATGTAAATTAAGTACTGTACGCTCTTGCAGTACCTAAATATTAGAGCAAAATCTAGTAGGCAAAGATTTTGTCAAAAATGTGTATTATATTAAGACCAACAACGCTTTTAAATATTTATGATTTACACCACTGTGAATCTCAGCACCACATGTGTTTCTCTTTTGTATCGTTATCAAAAGGAAGAAAAATATAAATGTAATGCATAATAGTCTAGTCGTATGGCGATGAGTCAAAATACAGTAGAACCCTGATTTAACGAATTGCAGTGGGGCCCGAAAATATTGACTCTTAATCATTGTTTCACATCTTTATAGTTTTTAACACACCAGAAGAATAACAATTTAATCCTCTGACCCATTTTGTCAGAATTTAAGGGAATTGTAAAATATAAAAATTCTGTTAACACGCAACAATAATAATTACTATCAATTTTGGTAAGCTGCAGCTGTGAAATAAAATTTTGGCAAAAAACTGTAAAAACTTCCAGTGGTATGCACGTGGAGCGTGCACATGGCAAGTTAGATTGTGCACACACTGTCAACATATGTGAGAAGTGACGACACTTGCAGTGCCTTCTATCTTTCCATCTCTGTCCTGCTCGTCCAACAAAATTTAAAAAAATCCCCATGAAAAATGTCTAAACAATTGTCCCAGTGAAAACTGATTTAAAAGTTCACCAGACCCCCCAATAGGAAAATAATAAGTACATACGTGCGGTGGCAGCATAAGTAGCCTGTAGGCTGCCATGTCGTGCTTGTTCAACAAACTGCTTAAAGTTTTTTTTAGTGTTGACCAGACACATTTATGTTTACGGTAATAAATGTATTGTTTTGTAAAAGTCTGCATAGCTCATGGTGCTCTAGTAATGAGGAAGTATTAAGGTGTGCACTTTTTGTGCAGCACAGCGTCACTCGATCTGTGTCACATGCTTAACTCAAAGTCACTTCTGCGGCCAGAGATTACAGCATATTTTAATGGTTTTTGTTTCTCGACAGATAATTTAAGACTGTACCACTTTATTAAAGAAAAAAAAAGTTTTTCATAATTTTTTTGTATATTTTTGAAGGTTTTTAAAATCCTTTCATTATTTTGTTGTTTTCGTTATTCCCGAGTTCGTTAAATTGGGTCTGTACTGTATGCTGTTCAGGGACCAGAAAAGCAGTTTGGGTTGTTAAATTCAGGGTTGCAGGTTCACCTATGGGAAAATCCAATTGGAATATTGTATGTTGTAGAATTAAGACACCAAAACATATACATATTATGAAGTAATACTTTGCTCAGTTTTCTAGATGTTCAGCTCGTAAACATGCCTCTGCTTTGGGACAGTCAGATAGAATTTTGCTCAGTAACATAGTGTAATTCATATAAAACTATACTTGTTCCTGAACTTTGTGGATTTTATGGAGGAACTGCGTGGGATGCATATGTATATCTAACAGTATGTTCCTGCGACAGGTTTCTAGTGGCAAGCAACTTCTTTAATTTTTTTGTCTCTTTTTTACTAGCAGAACTTTGGTTACTGAACTGAAAGCAATCTGGAAATACTCCTGCTCAGCAATTGTAGCTATGTTTATTTTGTGGTTGTAGATTTTACTTCTGTGTGAAATTTGTAGATGTAGTGGAATTACATGACAAATCTCCCCAAATTTGGAAATTTGAATTTGTGTTTCCAATAGCATTGTGTTAGCACTAATACATCTAGAAATGAAGTGGAGAGATTTTGGTGAGCGCTTAACAGTGAGGTCTTGAGCTCTGGTAAAGGTGATGTGAGATAATATTGAACAGCGGTAGGATGCATTCTTAGGGAAACTCTATTACCCATTAGAAAATCCTCTTGCCATCAGCGAAGTATACTATGTTTCCCATGAGCAAAAATTGAGGCGACCCCACCAGGAATCAATCCAAAATCACCATGGTGAAAGGTGAGTGGTCAGACTACTGCCCCACTATAAATATGTAAATGGGCAACTGAAATTTAGCTACAGCTCTTTCATTGGCACTTATGCTGTGTTGTAGCAGACCTACGTATTTGTTGATGGAATGCCTACATATTTTCTCACTCTAATCACTTCAGAAGGTGTGGTAATTAAGTAAACATGAATCTCTTTTGAAATTTTCAAGAATTTGAAAGTAAAAAATGAGCATTCATATAAAGTAGTTTGGTCAACTTTGTGGGTAAACATGTGATAATAATGGGTGTTTCTGGTCAGCTAATTATATCGTCATAATTTTGCAATGTTAATTTTGGCAAAATAGATTATGCTAAGTGAATGCATCATTCTGGTGAAATAATTGCTCAAAAATTTGACAAGTTGGCTTTTTTTAGCATTGCTCTTTTTTTGGTTTACATTTATTGACTTATTAAGCCCTGTGATAATTGTTTTAAGTATATACCAACCATGTCCACTTTAAAATTTCTGTTTTGGTTATGTGTTTTGAATTAAAAGTCATTACCTGATTAATCATTTTTGACAACATGTGAAAATAAACATTATAGGTACATTTTGTAATGAAATAAACTTGTCAGTAGCATTTACTGTGCCTTTTTATAATGCATAAAAATTTTTATAGTTTGTGCATCTTGTAAGTTTTAGGTTAACTGTGTAACTGTGCCTACAACATGTACATTTATAAATAATTGTCTAAATTCGTACATGCATCCAATTTCCGAAACACTTTCACTTCTAAAAGAATTAAGAAATTTATGTAATTTGGAAAATATGCATCATGAAAAATTTTAAATGTTAAAAATGTAGAATTTATTCAGGATTAATTTTGACATTTTGGACAGAACTGTGTACCAGCTAAACACAATTCTGTGTAGAAACCAGCTTGTTCAGTACCTGCCTTAAATATTAATAAACATTAATGTTAAAGTATGATAAGAGAAAATATAAAAGATATATGATTTTATTGATGAAATTGTATCTTAAACGTCGACAGTTTACAGAATATCAAGATTTATACAGCTTAATGAACCGACTACTGTATATGTTGAGAGTAATAGATATGACCATTGATATTTTTGTACCATGTTTCACACATGTTAAAATCTGAGTGATTATGCCCGAAATAAAGCTCATTTTATTCTGGAGGGAGACGAGCAGTCTGACCACTTGGACTATTGAGGCACTTATCAGGTATTAATTATAATTGGAAACCTCTGTTGAATAATGATGCAATGGGCCTATCAGACTGATTACTGGTGGTTTAGATAGAACATCTGGTGATCTGGTTCAATCCAATATACATAATTCATCCTTTTGAAATCCCTTTTGACTTCTAAGGAAGCCTGCTGTTTTCATTTGTATTGCCCTCGTTGTGTTTGTGTACACATGTGTTCCACCCATTGTGTTCCTGTATTGTCATTGTGTCCAGTTTTGGCAAATTTTGTGTATATTTTAATCAAGTTTGTTGGTATTTATGTCTGCTTGCCTTTTTGCTTATAATATCTGACTAGATTCCTTTTTGGAATTATGTGGTTTTAACTCATAAAGTAGCTGATTCCACTTAACGCTGGCAGATTTTACTGTATTTTTGAATGGACATAATTTTTTGCTTATAGTTATTGTTGGATTGTGTATATTCTATGGTTAACAAAATAGTGTTATAATATGTTTGAATGTTTCTTGCAATGGGACTTGATAGTAAGAATGTTTGGGTGTGTAAACATACACCACTGCTTATGATTTGTAGCCGAAACCTGTAAAAACATTAAACATGCAACCCACTGACTTGCTGTCTTTGTGGTCTGCATGTTCATTGTTTTACAGTTTTTAGCAACAAATCACAAGCAATGGTGTGTTTTCATGAATCCATACATTCTTAAAGTGTCATAAAGTTTTTTTCACGAGACAAGCAGAAAAAATTTGGTTCATGTGAAAATTCAGTTCTTGTGATGTGATTTAATTGTGTCTTGGTTACGAGTGCACCTCACATTGTATTAATAAATTTTTAAATCTTTTACGCAGGTATCATCAAATATGACTTTATACTATTGTAAAAGTTTAGTTAAACATGGCATTTTAATGTACAGTTGGATATACACTACAGTAGTCTCATTATTATTGAAGGTGGGGAAACATGTGGATCTTTTTATTATCTGAATCTTTAAATTGCAATATTTACTGGTATAGGTATGTTAATGCCATTTTCCTTTTTACTGCTGTATTAACCAAGAAGAAAATTCAATGTATGTGTGAAATTTCATCATAAATAGATGCAATTGTTTGTTTCAAAATGTATTTGGTGTATATTGTATTTTGTATAGAGAATGTTTTCAGAATTTATAGTTAATGATTTTTAATGTTAAGCTCTGATAAGTGTTTTTAATGTCACACTCAGTTCATTTTAGTTACAAAGAAGAACCATTTTTTTTTTAAAGTTGTGTCTATTTAAGATTAGTAAAGTATCACGTAATAATGGATAATTTACAGATGTTAAGAATTGAACAACATTCTGTAATGCTTTACATGCAGAAAATCATGTTTGTATGCAAAGCTAAATGCATATTTGTTGTCAGTGGTTAATTATGCATTGGTTTTTTGTGTTTAACTAGTGTTTGTGAGCTATTGCATTGTTTGTCATTTTCTGACAAAATGTTTTTTTCATTGAAAGAGTAAGTGTCCAGACTTAATATTTTTGACATTTGAAAATTTTTTTTAATTTATCTAATATCATTACTATGCCAAAGTGTTTGTTACATGTTTTTTTTTTTCATGAAAATTTGTGACCTTGCATTTGTGAATCTTATTTTGTGGAAGTATTTTTGTGCTCTCTCTATCAGTATTGAAAAATAATATTTATATAATGTTGTGAATAGTGTTACTGTTGTTTTTTGTTGTTCTTATTTTTTGTGGTTAACTTGGATGTTAGAAAAATGGTTTTTGTGTTTTGTGCATGTACTTAGATATGTTGTAACTTTAGAGTTGGTAACATGAGATGAAATCATTAACAGTATTTACGCATTATTTTGACAGCAAGTTTAGTATTTCAATGGCCTCTGTTAATTTTGTAACAACCACATAGTGAAACTTTTCTTTTCTGTTACACTTTTCAGGAAATGCAGAATAAATGTTGTTATTTTCACAAAACTATAAAGAAGAGACTCTGAGAACATAACATAGAACTAAAAGAAGTTTCCGAGGAGGACAGTGATAAGTATTATCAGGTAGTGTATCAAAACTATTTCTTAATTTAAACACTTCTGAAACCGTAATGATAACATATATTAGCAGTTATTAATAAAAGTATCACAAAAATGTGTGCCACTGTAGTGATGTGCTATGTTTTAGTAAATTATGTTAAATTTTTTTTATCTGAAGCTTGATGCAATTAACATCTGCCCAAGTTTTTTTTTTTTGGGAGTTGTATCCGTACAGTTTGAAACATTTCAGATAATACGTAGTTGTTTTTAAATTATAAGTTTTGTGATTCTTATACTTATAAAACTACATTTATTTAGTGACAAGGAAATAAGGAAAAGTCAAGATCGTATGTGAATTTCATTGCCCATAGAAAAAAAACTGGGTGCTATTTGAGTTGCAGAGATGCCAAATGAACAAGAATAGGTGTTAATGAAAATAATTTTTAAAATTTTTTTAGAGTCTTTATTTTCAGCATTTCTTAGCATGTCAAGAACAAAAAAAAGTGTGTGTATTTTTTTTTTTAAGGTCGACTAATACTTAAGTTATTGAAGTCTGTACAAATTATTTTTATTACTTATACTTAAAACATAATTTTAATGCATTGGTAACTCGTTGAATTTTAACTTTGCACATGATCATAAATAGTTTTGTGTTAACCTTGTTTGTATTATGTCTTTGGAGACGAGGTTGTAGCGGCTGAAATACCTCTCATCTGCACTGTTCACTGGCTACCACAAAAAAAAAAGCTGAATTACAAAATTCGTGACTATAGCT
Source organism: Medauroidea extradentata (assembly GCA_003012365.1). Lineage (NCBI taxonomy): Eukaryota > Metazoa > Arthropoda > Insecta > Phasmatodea > Phasmatidae > Medauroidea > Medauroidea extradentata. The sequence continues at coordinate 29,052 of PNEQ01036405.1, read as the reverse complement.
GCTCTGTATATACACATACATATATACAGGGTGGGGCTGAATTCGACCGACAAACTTCTGGAAGTGATTCCTTATAAAAAATCAAGTAGAAAATATACGGGACACTTTGTACCTAAAACTAATATTAAGGGAGGTATAAGCCCTTAATCATGAAAAATGTTAAGTGTATTTTTGTAAAATAATGGAAATGAAGCATTTAATGATGGCAAGTTGAGCATTGTTTTATACCACCGGGACCTTGAAATACACATTAGAATCACATCAATACCTTGCACCCTAATACAAACTACTAGGGTGGCTACCCCTGTTATTACATGCCACTTTTATACCATCAGGAATTACGAACTTTTAATGTGGTTTTCTACTAGAGAAACACGTCAGAAGTAAAAAAGTTCGCCTTGTTGTAAATGCGTAGAACCAACCATTTTCGTGTAAAATTCGTAAAAAAAAAAAGTGGGCTGCAGTAAGACAATCCTTTCTACATAGGCCATACGCCACGGTGTACACGTTTGAATGGCTGGCTGCCGTACCTACTGCTTTGACTAAGGGATGGGAGAGAATGGAGGCCTAACATCTCAACAACATCTAAGATTATTAGATACAGTAACACAAAGAACTGAACAATGTCAGAGAACCGGGAAAGGAATCGGACATGACCAATATCGAGAGATTCAACCCATCATTTGCCTGGAGTGATTTCGGGAAACCATGGAAACAGGAACTAGGATGGGTGGAGTCGGGAATTGATACACTTGCTCCACCTCACTCGTTGACAATAATGGAGGAATGTTGTTGAATTACATTACCACAATCAAGGTTATAGTACAAGTAACAAATTATTTTAGAACTGTCTGTGTATTAAGGTACTGCTATTTTGTAATACCAGTTGTAACACATAGGTCTGAGCCCTTCATTACAGGCATTTAAACTTTAAATCCTGGTAATTTTGATGTCATCATTTAAATTGTATTTTTATTTTTGTTTTGTTGTGACCGACTTAATTACTTAGAATTTTAAGTGTTAATGTTAATTCATTTTTTGTTTTTTATTTTTATAAAGAATTCTCAGTTCATAAGTAATAGAGCGGTTTAGTGCAGCACTGGGGTGATTTGGACCAGGCATAAAAACATTTTAAGTGCAGTAGATATTTACATACTCTTTGTCGGAGTACAGTTGGCAAAGAATAAGCACGGAAGCGACTGAAGGAAGGGACTGTTCCATGAACTGTGATGGCGAATAGACGTGTGTGAGCCACCGAGCTGCCCTGGGTCGAAGTCCTCCGCTTTTGAGTTCCACTGAAGAAATGAAGGAAGGATGTCCTCCCATGTTGCATCGGGAGGTTTAAAAACGAACTCCCTGTAAAACCTCCATCTCAGTAGTATTAACGTCCTGCCGCCACGTTTCCCCGAACAGAATAGTTCAGTAATATTTTTTGGACGTAGTTTGTTTAAACTCACGGACACCCCTGAAATTTAAATGATCTAAGTGAGCATAGTGAGTAAGTGAAAACTATCAGAAATTGATAGACAAAATTGAGAACTTAATTTGCCGTATGTGTGTGCTGCACGTTGGTTCGTCGTCCTCCTGCACTTTGTTATGATATCAGAACTTACTTAACTATCCTTATTTACACTTCTATTTCTATTTAGTATTAGAGAGCATTTACAACTTATTTTCTCAGTAATTCTTTCAAGTTAGGTTATTAGGACGGCCAGTAAACTTTAATGAAGACATGAATTTAAAGTATTATTTTATTTTGGACAGAGATTTTGGTGTCTTCAGTAGTATTCCATTTTATACTGTAGTATTTGTGTGTTCGACGTCTGGTCACGATCTGTCTTCAATAGTCTGTTTTCTGTTTGTCCCTACATACATTTTGTTTTCTTAATCACTCATTGCTTTGAAAATATTTCAATTATTGTAATATAAATAAGAAAATATTACATTGTGTAGTGTGTTTGGATCCATCAAGTTCACTGAATTCACTGTTGTGTATGCTAATACATTTTGAACGTTATAAAAATGGTAGTGTATAATACATCTATTGAATACAATTTCATAACATTTAATTATTACATGTTCTTCTGGATGACCTCACAAAAATTGCAATTTGTGTCCTCACATTTAATGTCGCACCTCGCTTGTTCGAGATGTCGTAATGACTACGGAATGCATACCCCTGCTTACAAATATGTTTATTGATTAGTATGACGTAGGTACCAGAACTGTATTCTTCTCGCAACTGCCCACGACTCACTGTTTTCGTATGTAATCCTCGTTAGTCGACTATAGCGATACATGTAGAGAAACGTGAGGAATACGAATAGTATGTCTGTAATCACACACTCACTTTAAGCACACAGACAAATTATTGCGAATGTAACGGTACTCCACTGTTAATGTAACGTGTACAGTATGTGCATATTCCTCCATTATTGTCAACGAGTGAGGTATCACGTTGCAGGAATCTACAGGATACGATTCCAGACTCCATCCACCCCTGTTCCTGTTTCCCATGGTTTCCCGAAATCACTCCAGGCGAATGATGGGTTGAATCCCTCAATATTGGTCATGGCCGATTCCTTTCCCAGTTTTCTGACATTGTTCAGTTCTTTGTATTACTGTATCTAATGATCTTAGCTGTTGATTAGATGTTAGGCCTCCATTCTCTCCCATCCCTCAGTCATGACAGATGGTACGGCAGCCAGCCATTCAAACGTGTATGCCGTATTGCCTATGTAGTAGGAACTGTCTTACTGCAGCCCACTCTTTTTATGAATTTTACACGAAAACGTTTGGTCCTACGCATTTACAACAAGGCGACCTCTTTTACTTCTGACGCGTTTCTCTAGTAGAAAACCGTATTAAAATTACGTAATACCTGATGGTAGAATTGATGTGATTCTAATGTGTATTTCAAGGTCCCGGTGGTATAAATCAATGCTTAAATTGTAATTACTAAATACCTCTTAATTTTCATTACTTTACAGAAATATACTTTATATTTTCCTTGATTAATGGCTCATACCGCCCTTATTATTAGTTTTAGGTACACAGAGTCCCGTATATTTTCAACTTGATTTTTCATAAAGAATCACCTCCCGAAGTTTGTCGGTCGAATTCAGCCCCAACCTGTATATATACACACACATATGCATATACAGTAAAACTCGTTAAGACGTTTTTCAAGGGCCTGGATGCTAAAAACTTCTTATCAGGGAAAAATTCTTTGGGGGGAAGAGGCTTATAACAAAAATACTTTACCTAAGAATCAAAAAAAGAAATTATAAATTACAGTCTATTCCATGAACGAGTGCTTTTTTTTTTTAGTAACTATTCCATTTGGTCAAGAAGGTGTAGTTCCAAATTTCTTCGTCATGGCCCTTGTTTATAACAGATGCTCGTATCAACAGATATTGCAAATAAATCGTCATTTCTGCGCCCTCCCGCACCTGGTCACGAACTAGTGATATATTGTGCCTATGCAGTGCTATGTTGGGACCCCAAAAAACTATACACCCCGTATTTTGAAAACCACTGGATAGATTTTAACAACATTTTGTATACATTCACGCCATTACTACTTCTCAACAACAGAACAACAAAAATTTTAAAATATTGTTTTTCAAGAAACCATAAATTTTCAACAAAAAAATTTAATTTTTGGGGTACCATATTCTCAGCAACGTAATGTCAATGTCTTATAAACACATTAAAAAATTTTCACATTTTTACTTTAACATGTACGTTAACATTCGTAGACGAATGACGATGCTATGTTGATTACTCATCTGCTTATGTGAAACTAATACACACGTTAAAACAATGGCACAGTATACGCACTTTAAAACATCATCGCCGTAAAATTCTTTGTGTATGAACAAAAGAAAATAATTCTCATCTGAATGTTAAATAATGTAACACTATCTTGCAAGCATAACATGGCGGCGTTGGGCATTGGTCTCTAGGGTAGCGACAAAGGTGACACAATTTTCTTTGTGTGTACACGCGTCGATATTGAGTTCACTCATCATACAGTATTGATTACTGCTTATCGCAGTGATGCCTGCTTCCTCAGGATTATAGTTTCCGAGTTTCGCGTCGAGAGCGCACCACCAGATGTACGGGACACCATGTAAATATATTCTGTCTCGCAACTCTCGATGTTCCCTTCCGAGGTAACTGTTGAGAGCGTGCCACGAGTTGTTTATGTGACGAATTTCTCATATGTAATGCCGTTTTTCTGTCATAGCATACACAACCGTGAAATTGCTCTTGTATTAAACGACATGTTACACACGTGCTTCGTAACCCTATTTCAGCATAACAACTGCCAACTAAGTAAACAATGGGCAGGCACCAATTAGAAGAGAATGATAGGCCTAGGCACCAGCACTTCCACCTACTTCACCTTCTCCCCACTCGTAAACCGTTTCCAAACATTTCAATGCATACGTCCTTAATTGTAAGAAACGTCTGTCGATTAAAAATAATAACCACCGTAAACTCCCTTAACATTACAGTGTTTGTTAGCATAATACACATTTTATGCTTGAAAAGTATTGTTATAAATGCACTGGCCAAGCAAAGTGAACAGCCAGATTATTTAAACAGCCTGTGGCGTGCTGTTCAGGTTCGACAATATGGCTGGTATAATAAGGGGGTACTGGCAGTTGTTACAACAGCGACACTGGATCAATACGATTGCGATCACGTGAGTGGTTAAACGTTCACAGAATGCATGCAGCATGTGGTTTAGGTTTCGTCACAACTACCTTTGAGCGTTGTGCGGCATGCGGCTCGGGTTTCGTTATCGCAGATGATTTATAAATTGTTTGAGACGTCTTTTTGAGCAATCTATATTGGTAAATTATATAATTCAAGTCTTTTTAAATAAATGTTCATTAGTTCTATCTTCAACAGAAACCTTTTAAGTGCGATTTTTTAACATAAAGCTATATGGATGCGATAGAGGGAATTAAAACCATGAACCTTTTAGTCGGGAAAACCTATTATGTGGGAATGTCTTGAGCGAGTTTCACTGTACGTATATATACATATATGCATATACATACATTTATATATAATATATACATATACATACATATATATACATATATATACACATGCATATACATACATATATATACATATATATATACATATATATACACATGCATATACATACATATATATACATATATATATACATATATATACATATATATATATATATATATATATACATATATGCATATATACACATATGCATATAAATACATGTATATACATATACACATATGCATATATATAATATATACATTATATATATATATTATATACTGTAATTACTCGTATATAGCACACAGTTTTATTCCAAAACAACTGATAAAAATTCAGGGGTGCATACTATACACGGAAAATAAAAAAAAAATGTGAAAGAAAGATCATGGGTCGGTTGTGTGGGTGGTGGGGGGAAGGGGGGTGAGAAGACGAAGTTAAAGCCATAAATTGACGGGTGTCAAGAGTAGGAAGCAGAGAAAAAAAGGCCGGCGGTCAGTAAGGATGGAGGGGTGGGGATAAGAGGAAGTTATAGTGGTAAACCGATGGGTGTCAACTGTGGGAGGCAGAGAGAGAACGTTCTCATGACCAGGTTCCTCCATCATTACTCCTCTTTCTTTTCCTCCCCCTTTCTCCTCCAGCCATGCTCTGTAGTAACCGTCGCTGCTAAACCCCTAAAAGTTAATTTTGACGTCTCATAATAAGCTATCGTTCCATGAGGAAGAAAGAAAGTAAAAGACGTCATTGTTCTCTTTTTTCCCCTTTCCCCATCCCCCACTCGTGACCAGCTATGTTTTCATGGGAAAGGAAGGAAGATAAAAAGTGTCTTTCTTTTTTTTCCTTCCCCCACTCCCTCAAACACACCAGGAGAGGTAAAAAAGGCAAGCTTGCTGCTGTCACGGCATGTTATCTAGGATGGGACGGTATCTCAGGGGCGTGTGGGAGGAGGGGGACATGCTGGAAGCGGCTGGCACAGCAGAGCAAGGCACACATGCGCAAGGGCTGGCAGACAGCAAGCGACCTTGGCAGAGAGGCAAGCCACCCCACCCCTCCTGGCTCGCCACCACCCTCTCTGCCTTCACACTCTTACAGTGTGAATGTTATCTTTCCTCTCTATTTTATATGTTGCCAGCTATGTTGCCTTTCTTCCTCCCTCCTTCCTTGACCCCTCCATCATAGCGTCCCTCGTTCTGTTTCACTGATCGCTCGGCTTTTCCTACCGTGTTTTTTTTTTTTACATACTAGCGAGGCACTAAAAATTTTTTTCCCTGTAACTTGTTGCAAAAATCGTGGTGCGCACAATATACACGAGGGCGCACTATACACTAGTATATACGATACATATATATATATATATATATATATATGTGTGTGTGTGATTGAATAAAGTGAACACTCAAAAAAGCCCTGATTAATTTCTATTTTCTGCCAATTTATATCTTTCTGCTGCATGTAAACATCAACATTGCCACGTGCTTTTATTTACATAGGATCGTGCAATGTTTACAACTACATTAAACTGCTCCAACACATTTTAGCTACAATATCTACTCATTAAATGCACGGGGCTGAATATAAAATATAGTAAAAAGTAACCTTAGTTATAAACACCTGCGAGTTAATGTCTCATAACGCTGTTTTCTCTCTATCGACTAATTTATACAACATGCACTATTGCCGTTACGAATCTCATAAAGGCTGGCATATTTTATTTGAATTTGTAACTCAAAACCGCCACTAAAACAGACATGACACAAGCAATTCAAGATATCAAGTTTCGTTCAGTTCTACTGCCACGAACAATGACGCACCACTTCAGAAACAATAAATAATGTATTTTCTTAGTATGTGAAATAAAAAGTATGTTGTTTCTAGGCTGGCAAACGTAAAATATAATTTACAGAATACTGATGGTTTCACATAATTTGGCAATGATATTCATAGTAATTTCCAATACTTTTGAATCTGTATATACGCACAACGGACAAACACACGCAAATGATGAAAATGGCGGGGCGGCGAAAAAAAAGCGAGAACCTATCTCTGATGCCACCTGCCGGTGGAACTTTGAACTGTCTGAAGCGCGGCGCAAGCTGTAACGAGCAAGACGACGTGAGGTCGACGACAGCGTCACATTATTCTGTCGCCAATTGAGTCTAATTACACTGTAAGTAGAAATGTCAATAAGGTCATAAATAAATATTTTGAAGTATATTAAATACAGAGAGGTCGATTTCATCTGATGTTCTTTCAATAATGTTGTATTCAAATAGGAAAATACACAGAACTACATGCGATGAATCGCTACCAACCATACAAACAGTAAAGTAACTCTTGCTAATAGTGACTTATGTGCAGTAACGGCTAGTGATTTTTTTCAAAGGTTAAATCTTTAGTGCTCACTTTATCCAGAATGACATATATATATATATATATATATATATATATATATATATATATATATATATATATATATATATATATATCCCCCAATTTTATGAACCCTGGATTTAATGAAGGGGTAGCGATTTTACGAATACACTCACAGGAATCCTCTAAAAATAACAAAATTTCTATATGACAAAACAGAAAGGGTTGTAAGGAATTACATTGAAAATGATTAAAAAATATATTATCTAATTCACGGCACTGAAATATGAATTGTTGAGTTGCAGTTATTATTTGGTACCTCACAATATTAAAAATAAAAAAAAAATACAGTAGAACCCCGTTTTTGCGTTACTATTTTTTAAGTTTTTCCGCTAATTACACCAATTACTGTCGGTCCTGTCTTATCTCCATTTGCTTCTATGTACAACGTTCCTGTTGTTTACAACACTCAGTATTTCAATTTCCCGCTATTTACACTTTTTCTTTAAGTTTCTTTACTTTCTGAAAATAAGTGACGAGCACAGATACATGTATAAAATTACTGCAAACTTCTGTGTTAGCGGCAAAATGATCAACTGTTCCGCTCGCTTACATCCTTACAATTTGGATCTAGAGAAGTCGGGCTATTCGCTCGCGAGAAGGCCCTCAAGTTTCTCATTTTTTGGAGGGACTAGGGTCGGTCATGTCTACTGTTCAGCTGTTTTTTTGTATCATAAGAAGCCTGCCTATTGGAATAAATTCGTATTTCATCTATCATTGGCTTTATTTTTCCGTTAAACCCTATGGAATTGGGGCTATTCGCTTGAGAGAAGATAATCGGGAGCTCGGTTTTCTCGATTTTTGGGACAATTGTGGGTTATATCTTCCGCTCAACGGAGTGATGTCCGACTACTGATATCAATTTATGTTTCTAATATTACATTAATTATATTCCTGCAAAACACTACTGAAGTTGGGGCCCGACTAGAACCACTTTGAAGATAAAATGAAATTTTAAATTTTTATGTTGGTGTTGGGTTGGTTGAGTTGGGGGGGGGGGTGATATTGCTATCAATTGTACATAGTTAGCAATTTTGCGAACGTGATAAGAGGAACCGTGAATATACGTAAAATTGGGGGTCTAGTGTACATATATATATATATATATATATATATATATATATATATATATATATATATATATATATATATATATATATATATATATATATATATATATATATATATATATATATATATATATATATATATATATATATATATATATATATATATATATATATATATATATATATATATATATATAT
>PNEQ01036405.1:0-14451 GCA_003012365.1 Medauroidea extradentata | reverse complement strand
CAGTGCATAATCTTGCATTTACAAGAATATTAAAAAATATATATATATATATACACACACATACACACACACATGCGCACTTTGCTTTATTAATTTAAGCATACAAATTTAGCAGTTTTTACTTTGATAACCTTGAACTTTCTTTAAACATATATGTTTTTGTTACGTTGTACCTGTTCTTACAGCAATTTACTGTTTTTTTCCCCCTCGGTTTTCTCATTTTATTATGTTTGTGAGAAATCACAATATTGTTTTTGTAAACAAGTGATTATTACAGATGGCACTGCTGATCTAGTTTACTTCTCCCCTACATGTATGAAGATAAAAAGAAAAAGTACTTTTCTGTAATATTTTTAGAAGAATTGAAGTACAGAAATTTGAAATTAAATTAACATGTAACAAATTATTACAATACCTACTACGAAAAATTAGATCTTTGTGTGTAGGAAACAAGTTAAAGTTAATAACTAATCATATTTCAAACTAATTTTAGTAAAATAACGGGTTAACATCCTGTGTGTATACATTTTGAAACATTCGTAGAATAGATGCATAGAAGTACTGAACATGTTCAACCGGCTAATCAGATAATCAAATAAAAGTATCAGTGTTACAAAAAAATTTAACCATAGTGTACTCGCATGAACTACTTTGTTCATGGCCTTACTTACGTACAAAAATGTTTACAAGGTCACAATATAAGCAATGCATAAATTTCTAGTATAAACCGCCGTAATTTCATCCCAACGAATACCTTGGATCTGCACTTTCGTCACATTAAATTCTGAATTACAGACTACACAAACACCATAAAATTGTTTTCCAATGTTTTGGGCATTTTTATTCATGTACCCACTCTTTGCAACATTGGTAAGGTTTCAGAATATTTTTTGTTTCTTTACGTAAGGAAAATAAGAATTATTAACTTCCCAGCAGCAAACATTTTATGTAAATATGCGGCACTGCGTTAGACGTAAACAAACAGTGTTACACACCTTGTCATAGATGTATGCATGGTAACTAGGTAGACATCAAACTTTTGCTGCTGCGATCATGGTGATCACTGTCTTAGGACAGCGATGTGACCACCACTGCCACCATCTCGTGTATATTGAGATGTTCGGTTAGCACGTTTTGCCACGCTTCAATTGCCTAGTATTCGATGATAAGTATCTGTGCGAGTGTATCTATGGCCACGAATGTGACACCACACGTGAATATGTCAATATTTACGTTGAAAACATACATGAATGTCAATTCTTTCCGGTATATTTATTTTAACCTTTAAATATCTGCGAAAACGGGAAGATATGTTAAATTATGTTATGCTTGTAAGTATAAATAGCCTTGTTACCCGCTCATATTATTTTAATAAAATGTTAAAAATTCACTATTCAAAATTGCTAGAATACTTTGAAATTTGGGAATCTGGTATTCGTTTTTCGAATACGAATTTAGATTTACTGTTCGAAAAATATTCGAAATTTCGAATATTTGCACTCCTATAATACACACACATATATATACACACACATACATATACACTAATAAATATATATATACACACACACATATATACATATACACCCTGGGTGTATCACCTATGAGTTTTCATGTGTATTGACGATGGTGTTTGTGCTAGTAGTGAAATTTATGTTGTCTGCTTTGTGTAGAGAGAGCATCCGCCCAATGAAAACGTATGAAAGGCTTTGTCATGTGTCGTGCCAGTTAGTAGCAAAATGCAGTTGTGTAATCAATGACATACGACCGGGAAAACAAGAAGTATGGTAACATTTGTGCCAGTAGAGAGCAAGTAGCACGTTGATGTGGCGTGGTGGACAACGATGACGTAGAAGCATGTGTGTCGTGATGGAACAGCGAGAAACGGCTGTGCCATGTATTTTCATGTAGTGTATTTGGTTATTCATGTTAATTTTTGTTTTTAATGTAGGTACTGACCAAGTATTTTGTACATTAGTATAAGGGCTCTTTCATCATACCTCTACACCCAAATGTGCAAATTCTGCCAGTACATGTGCATGACAGGTCAGTTTCTTACTATTATATGCTTGTCATTTTACCGTGTATTCACACATTTTCAATTTCCCCTTTGAGGCTGTCCACCAACCTGATAAATAACGTTAGGTACAATATTACATAATACATGTTTTCCTAATTTTTCCTCATGATTCACTCCCACCAGGTTAGCATATATTCATGAATCATACTGTTATGTGTGTGTTTGTGTGTGTGTGTTTGTGTGTGTGTTTATGTGTGTGTGTTTGTGTGTGTGTGTTTGTGTGTGTGTGCACATGCATGCGTGTGTGTGTGTGCATGTGTGCGTGCATGTGTGTGTGCACATGCATGCGTGTGTGCACGCACATGCACACGTGCGTGTATATATATATATATATATATATATATATTAGACATATATAAAATATGTTGTAACCAAAAATGTGACAAAAATGTACAATATGTACATGATGTCCACAAACAAACTTGTACTAAGCACATCACAGGAATCCTGGGCTTAGTTGGAGCAGAAAACTTAAATTAATTTACCTAAATTTTGATAAAGAAATACCTCCCAAAGTTCGTAAGTTAAGAAACCTCCTTTACATATAATGTGTTTAGAAACTGTCAGATAGTAAGAATACAGTGTGTATCCTGGACTAAGTTGGTTGTGAAAATGTTAGTGGCAAAATGTTGTACGGTAACATTTTATGCGCACAGTGTGTTAACACAGCATGGAGAAAGTTCCCTCGTCCTCACAGCATTCATATTATGATGGTCAAAACTGTGGTAGTAAGCTATGTGTGGAGCACGAGAGAGACTAACTACATGATGTTACCACATTGTGTGCATAAAATATCACCGTACAACATTTTGACACTAAATTTTTTGTATCCGGTTTTGTCCAGGATTCATGTGGCATGCTACTATGTGGCCGTTTCTGGACATCCTGTATGTGTGTGCGCGTGAGTGTGTGCATGCATGCTTGTGTGAATACATGTGTGGTGCGTGTACATGAAGTATATTCTTACCATTATTTGGTATACCTATATGTATTCAGTAAATTGAATACATCATAGTAATAGCCTTACTTTTGTGTTTCAGAAATATCAAAACAGATACTTAATGCTGAAAACCCTGAAAAATGTTAACTATGCCTGTTAGTGTGCCACTTATCTTTTATTGTTATGATGGTAATTTAGAATAAATTTCTGCTTTTAATTTATTTTTATTATCTTTGTATACCATTTAGTTGTTAATTTTAGACTTAACCATGGGTATTTATATTGGTCAAAATATCAGATAAAGCTGTCAAAGTAATATGTAATTATTTGTAATGGTACATGTTTTTTATATTTTATTGTTGAATTAAATGTTTGTAATAATGCTTTAAATTATAATTGTGTTGTGATTATTTTTAATTTTGTTAGCTTGCTAAAGCTTTTTTTGAAAATTCAAAGTATTTGAAGGTTTTTTTTATGTAAAATTATAAATTTCATAGAGTCAATTTTTTTAATTTTAAGTCAGAAAACTGTTTAGTGATTGTGTATATTAAGATAGCAAGCAAATACTGTACTTGAAACTGCTTATTTTTGATTGATTATTAAATGTGCATTATGTGTTATTGTGAAACATTCGAGATGAGTGATGCCAAAAACAGCTGTGATACAAGTGCTGCTAACAGCAGTGTAAATGCATTTCTATTTCTTCAGATGTGGAGTTTATGACTGTAAATATTTTTATTGTTGTTATTTGTATGGTTTTACTAATAATGTGGTGTAATTGTCAGTAGTATATATGAGAGGTAGATGTCAGTGCCAAATATACAACATTCAATTTGTAAATAATGTTTTGTCATGAAAATCTGTGCTATATAAATACACATAATTAAACTTTCCCTCTTGCATTATTTCAGTGTAAAGTGTAACCTTTGTATGGGTGATTCAAAATGAAGTGAGCACTCAAAAAAACCCTGATTAATTTCTATTTTCAGACAGTTTATAGCTTTTCACTGCTTGTAAATATAAACATTGCCACGTGCTTTTATTTTCATAGGCTTGTACAATGTTTACAACATTATACTGCTCCGATAAATGTTATCTAAAATTTCTACTCATTAAATGCATGGGTGCTGAATGTATGCTACACTCATTAGTAATCTTAGTACTCTAATTGATACAACACGCATTATTGCTGTTACAAATTTCATAAATGTGTGCATAATATGTATATTCAAAATTCAAATTCCGTTCAGCATACTGCCATAAACGATGAAGATGCACCTTAATAGAAAATAAACAATAAATAATGTGTTTTCTATGTTTGAAACAGAAAAAAAAGGTTGGTTGTATTTCCAAATAGTCAGGCTGGCGATTGCAAAACAAATCAAATTACAGATTACCAAGGACTTCACTTTGCAATGATATTAATAAATAGTAATTTCTAATACTTTTGAATGTTATTATCCGAAACCCATACATACTAAACTGACAAACAGAATGACTCAACTCGCTTCCAAACGAAGCGGCAAAAACCTAACTCTGATGCCACCTGTCAGTGGAATTTTGAACTACTTCTGTAGTGTTGAATGCTAGTGGCATGTGCCAACCGCAATATGATGTTCAGCAGTTTGGTTGCATCACTTTGTGCTGGTGCTAATTAAATTAAATTATAACCTCAGTAGGTATGTCAATAAGATCATAAATAAATATTATAAAGTATATTTAATACAGAGATGTTGATTTCATTTCATGTGCTTCCACTAATGTTGTATTCAAATAAGAAAATATACGGAACTACATGCAATGATTCACTACCAACTATACAAGCAATAATGTAATGTTTGTTAATGTTGACTTACATGCAGTAACAGCTAGTGATCTTATTCAAGGGTTAACTATTTAGTGATCATTTTATCACAAATGACCTGTACAAGTTGCAGATCATAAGTATTACAAAATACTAAGACTTCCCATCTCGTTGGTTATTGGCAGGAAAGTGTTATAATTCCATTTCATCTGACTACCATATTTACTCCTGTACCACCCGCACATTTTTTCTCAAAAACAAAATTTAAGAGTTGTGCTGTGGGTTATACACGGAAATGAAAGTTTTCGGATAAATAGGGCGTGGAAAAGTTGGGTTTTTCTTACATTACGAACTGGTGTAAGAATTTATTATAATGGAAAAATAAGTGTGAAACCATTTAGTATCAGATTTTAGCTGATAAGCTGGCATTACCATCAGCCAAGGCACTGCATGCATGCGTGCTTACAGCTTGTGACCGCGGCTGCAAGCTTGCTCAAACATGCTGAGCTTGCAGCGTACCAGACCATGCAGTGCTGTGCCAAGCCAGCATGCACCTATGTCCTTTGTCTCACTCGCCCTGTCCAATGAGCGAGCATATAGGCACTCGTAGAATGACATGTGGTTGCACAAAGAACCAAGACCAAGATATTGTTTCATTGTTCTGCCAGAAAAAATTACAGTACACTCTGTAAGTATTGACAACTACAGACAGAGTTTAAGTACATGCTGTGGCTTGTGGAGCATTAGCATTTTGTGCAGCCAACTGATCGCCCTTTACCATCACAATTTATACATTTTATGGGGTGCTGATCACTATTTATATTTTTAGAGCGTAATTTTGTTCTTAAGATGATGTCCACGTATTTAATTCAGCTTGATATTTAATTTTATTTAGTTACATTTCTGAAAAGAAGGCAATTGTTGAAAATGTTGGATGTGGGTCTTACATGGAAGTGGGTGGTACGTGAGTAAACACAGTAGTTTAAAAATCGTCTAATCAAAATAAATAATGGACGTATTGTATTTCGAAACCATTAATATTAATACCTCTTCACCACAAATATGTTTTCAAGTCTGTAATACATGAAATAAATTAAATTCATTGAATTGAAGTGTGTCCCTTACCGAATATTGTGACCCTAGTGCTGTGCTGATTGGTATCGGTGAGGGCCAATACTTCCGAGAAATTGTTGTATCACAGCATTGGCCGATATCTAATACAACTACAAAATGCATAAACATAGCCGATAAAGGTAATTTACGTCATGCACTTTTTTTAAGTGTGAATTTGTTTAAGAATTGTGATATTTTGACGTATTCCATAAGACATCAATTGAAGGGTGCGCCCAAATAATGCTGTATGGCACATATAGTAACTTAGTCAGTATTCCCTGTTTTTGTGTGTGCTGATAAATTACAATGTAAAAAAAAGTATCTACTACCCTCTAGTTTGTTATACCTATGGACAGTAACTTACCAACGTTTAGTCCTGTAACTGTTAAAAAAAAGTTGTAGAGATGTGGTCATTTTATGTAGCCTTGCAGTGGAATAATGCTGTTCATCTTGCTCCATTTCCACAATAATGAGTGGATTGTTCACAAAATCTTTAGCAATAACATATTTCAACTCGGTAGGAACTATTATTCACGATACTCTTTTTCTTTTTTTCTATCGGAGCAAAGTCCCTATCTCAGGGTAGGAAGCTATGTCCTGAACACAAAAACTTCGTGTACATTCTTTAAGATACAAGAAGCTGTATCCGATGAACCTCGTTTGTCAACTGTTTCGTCCCAAATATTCATAGTTACCCTATTACTTCCTACGTCATGTAATGCAAAGTTGTAGCACGAGAGTTGCCTTTGGCAAAACATACTGGAGTGATAAAGTGTGGGGCAAAACAAAACTTGCTGCATATCTACACATAATACAATGACTTTATGGTTCACTTGAGCTAACTCTCAGTGTATTTTTTTAAAGCACAATATGAGTGTTACGCTTTGGCATGATGCAAGTCACTCTCCAACTTTACCTTTGCAGCATCAGTGTCATTATCTGCAGCAATGAGCTTGTGATACAATAAATCACAATATTTGCATGTTTCAGAACTCGGTGTGCCAAACAGCATTGTTCTGGTATGAAACACTTGTTGATACACTGTTCTGCTAATTCTTTTGTCTGGATGCATTATTTAAACAAACGAAATGTCTTAGACAAGTCCAGGTCAGAACTCAGACACTCTTATAATTACACATCTACTATAATGTGATTCTTGCCTTGGGAAACTATTTATATGTTCATGAATCAAACATCGTACATTATGGGTTATTGCATGTGGCCTATTCTCATTTTTTCCTCGGCCATCTTTTGGCACTGAAATATACCATCCTTTAACTTTTTCTGAAGTGTCTGAATTCTCCTTGGCCTTACTGAAACTGTATGTAGTAGGTTTTCTTGACACACCTCTATTCTATTGAGCATGTACTTGTATGTTGCAGATCTGCGCGCCGTGGCATCCGTTTTCACCTTTTTGCGACTTTGAGGCTTTTTCAGCTGAATGCAGTTCACCATAATTGATGATTGTTCATCATATGACAAATTATGATAATGTTCATATAATTTCACCTGATCAAAGTCTAGATGACTGCAACCAGGTTTCATGTAATTATTTTCGTTGCAGACCCGTTTCTGTAAGGTAAATCATAACACATATTCCACAACTTGAATACCCTATACTTTGCAGCACATAATAACTTACAATTTATTCACATAACATGCAAATAATCTACATATTTCACGGTCATTATGCAGTCTGTAAAACATAAATTATAGGATTGTGCATATTTCATGAGGCAGATGGAAATATGTTACAAAGTGATGTGCCATACAGCATTAGTCTACTGACCTGGGTTGGGGGGCTTTTTCTCTGCCACTAATTTGCCTTTCCTCGAGTTTTCCTGCATCACGTAACGTCTTCCGCTTGACATCCTTCCACTCCAAAACATTTATCTTCCTTTTTCTTCCTTTGTTTATGGTTTTTAGTAATATACCCGACATTTGCATCACGTTTGTCCGCCATGCTTGTGCTATACAGCGTTGATCGCTCGAAACCATCTTCAACTGCAGGGAGTTATAACTGTGTAGTGGTGCTTTATGTTGGTATTTTGAGAAACTATGTACATAACTAGATGAGGAGTGTTCGTACAGCGATAGTCCATGTAAAAAGCAACAACGGAAAAAAATGTGCCATACAGCGTTATTCCGGCGCACCCTTCAATTGTATGTACGTGAATCTATAAATTGGATTTTTGACAGCAAAAGCGAGTTTTAAGAATAGCAAGGTAGACGTGAAAAAGGCAGTTTGTTTAGGTTATGTGACAAATCACTGTCATTTTTCTTAGAAATTTGTCCTTCCTGTTTTTATTTCAATGCATAGGGATAAATGAAATATGTCATTTAATAATGCACAATAAATGAATTTATCATTTGCAATTATGTGTATGATTTGCCAGCATTGATGTGTCTGGAAATGACGCAGACAAATTATATTTACTTTTCAGTGATACCATTGAATGACACAATCCGACATAAATGTTTATTGGTGGCATTAACCTGTAAAAATGAGAGTAAAATTGTCATGTCTTAAATAGGAAATGTGATGTAAAGTAATTTATATCACAGTTTTAACATTATAGGTACAGTAGAAGCCTGGTACTGCGGCCCAGTATACAGTAGATTTGGTTATAACATAGGACAAATTATGTCCCCTGACCAAAAATTAATAATTCAATGAGGAAATTGGTTGAGGTTGGCTAGCTATGTTGTCTATCAGGCCGCCTAAAATTATAGAAACACACTACTTTAGTATGCCAAACAAAAATGTGCGACCTTTTTTTTTTAAAGAAAAGAACAATACATTTTAATCATGGTTATTTTCAGTATGTGCCCTATTTACTTGTTTAAACACCTCCCCCACCCACATTAACTTCATAAAAATGCCAGTCCCGTGCTGCAAACCTGCAAAATTGAGCAGTGTGTCAAGGGGGAAAGTAGATGTGCCCTGCCATGCATGGAAGAGGGATGAAGAGACAGGAGCACAGTGGCATGTCTTTCGAGATGTTGGGCAGAGGGAACGGGGTGGAGAAAAGCATAAAATGATGTGTTACAGTGCATCCCAACCTTAGATTGCAGTACAGAGCATATGGCGTGCTGTTGCCATATCGCAACCACGTTACGAAGATTGGGAGGTGTGAACTACTTCAGAGTTTTGAATTTTAAAATATTATATACTTTATTAATCTAGTTGATATTACAATTTGTATAGCATCACTTTTACTATCTGCTAAGAATACATTTAAAATTTAAGAGAGGGGTGTTATTTATTTATTTGGAAGTTTTTACATGCCTTCGAACAGCACAAGGCCTTGGTAGTGATACATAGGAGGAAAGGAGGCAGGAGTCGGCCACTGTCTTTGTTAAGTAACCATTCCAGCATTTGCCTGGGGTGATTTTGGAAAACCCTGGAAACCGAAATCAGGACGGTCGGTGACGGGTATAGAACCCGGATCCTCCCGAATGCGAAGCGAGTGTTTCACAACTGCTCCACCTCACTTGGTTTTCAAACAAAAGAGAGTATATTAATGTTCTGCCGTCATGTCAACTTAGGCGTATCACTCATTTCCACTACTTCTTTGATAATTATATCTTAAGCCTAAACGAGAGCATGTTGTAAGGGGGCTCTACTGCTGCTGCTGTTGCTGCTGCGATGATGTTGTTGTGTGAGGAATGATGTTGTAGGTTATGATGTCATCGGAGTAGATGTTCCAATTGGAGGTGACAACTTTACAAATTAGACTTTTCTTTTTTTTATTTATATACCCGGATAGCCTGAGGTGTTTACCTAAGGATTTTACGTAGAAAAAAAGAAACAAATCTTTTTAATAACGTTCGGTTTCTTTTAATAATAGTTCACCAGACGTACATGGCACAGTAACGTACAAAAATTCTCTTCAGTGACTTTATCTACTAAGGGCGTGAACGTGAATAGGTGATACCAGTGGCGGAATTCACCAAGTCATGAGTGTTTGTCCAAGTCTGTTATCGGTTGTGATCTGCCTCAGTTTACTTCACAAAAGAAAATGGCCTAAAACACAGGATAAAAATATGCAACTACTTTCCTCGATGGGGTCGTAAAACCGCTATACTCACATGTGCATCCATTTCTTGCACCTACTTACTTGCGTACTACGCTCAATAAACACAGCAAAAAAGATAATATGAAGGAATTAGTGATGGCAATACTGCCCACCTCACTCACAAATCCGCCCTGTAGGCTACACAACCCCTCTCCCACTTCTAACATGTCCTCTTCGTGCCGCCATGACGCCCCAACTAATCTAAAGACTTAGCCTGCCATCTTTCCACAACCGAGTCCAAGCTCCGACATATCACAACTGACTCCTCCCGGGTGAACACTCTGACTTACTCAGCCGAGCAGCGGAGGGATACATAGGACCCAAGTTGTTTGAAAAGCTGGTTAACTGACATATATAACATAAAATTTATATGTAACATAGTTACTGACAAACTTCCAAAGTGATTTGTTCCACCATAAAAGCTAAATATTCATTAAGTTTATTAATTGGGGATGTGCAGCGTCATCAATCTGTCGTGGATCACCACCTTTTTCAAGTTCTGTTGCAGACGGCACTACCACCCACGTCGATCGAGAAACGCCCGGCAGAGCTCATCGCATTCCAGCACGTCTCTGTACATGCCTCCAAGTGAGTGAACTCTGACCTGCCTGCCAGATAAATCCATCCAAGCACAGGCTAGCTCAGAGCTTACTTGAAATTTTAAAGGCCAGCACTTCTCTGTACGTGCTTCCAAGCAAGAGAACTATGACCAGCCTGCCAAATAAATCCCATTCCATGAGAAGCAAGCTAAGAGGCCACTTGATATTAAAAAATCCAAACAAGGCAAAATACAAGAAAAATTTACTTAGAAAAGTTGCTTGAAATTTAATTAGCTTTAAAATGAGTCCGAACACTACACGACTCAGACAAAATCGACACATAAAATTTAATACTTTAATCTTGCCTTAACAGTTACGTTTTAAATTTTGAATAAAATTAATGTTAATTTCTCTACTAGCATTCCCAATTAATATGTTTGAACACGCCGTATACATCCTTATTTATACCTGGTTAAGTTGGCCTACTTAAATTGTTATACACAATAAAAAAAAATATTAACTAAGACAAAAAATAAAATTGAAATTACTATATGATAAGAGGCCAAGTAAGTTCTACGTGCCAGTGCATGTCACAATCCCCCTCTTAACACACAATGGCTTTTCCCGAGGGACAAACCATAAGTGTTAAGTACTCCCAGTATAACAGTTCATCACTATTACGTGTCAATACAACTTACTACATACAATGCTCCATTACTCCACCTAATTTATACAAACTACACTACATCAATGAATATCCATAGGCTACATGAGTACACACTCGGGCAAATCACTCTTACCAGCATGCACTACAATATTACAAAGTTGCTGTTTTTATTACCTCTAAAACACCACCACATTTAAAATTTATCCAAATATATTTTTAACGTAATTATTTTCTTTTACTCCACTACTGAGCATGAAACATTTTAGTTAGTAATACAGGATGTAACAGAAGTGATGGTCAATAATTCACACATGGAAAGTACTGGCCAAAAGAAGCTACAAATGTCCAATAAACATGGTTCCGGAAATCAACCGCTGTCGAGATAGAACATATAGTTTGTTGCAGTTGATCAGTATGTAGGAACACATGGAATTTATAATCTTTAAAGAAGGTGTTCAAAATGTTGCTCATGCATCTGAATGCAACATTGAACTTATCTCTGAAACGAGTTGTGAATCCTCTCAGGCAGTCCTGGTGTATTCTTTAAATGCTGGAAGGCTGCTTCAATCCGCAAGCGTAATTCTTCAAGAGAGTTGACCTCAGTAGCATAGACCAGGCTTTTGACATGACCCCACACACAGAAATCTATGGGATTTAAATCCGGTAACCTTGGAGGTCATGGCACAGGTCTTCCTCTACCTATCCAATGTTGACCATACCGTCGAGTTAGAAGCTGGCGCACACGTAATTGAAAATGTGCTGGAGCACCGTCATGCATAAACCTCATGTTCAGACGTTGGTTCAGTGGATCATCATCATCATGAAACAGATCTGGAAGTACAGTACGCAGAAACTGCCTGTACCGATCTCCGGTTAGTCTCTGTGGTAGGAAGTGTGGTCCAATTATGCAGTCTCCGAGCAGTCCGGCCCTGCCGTTCAACGAAAAATGTGGCTGATGTCGTGACACGTGTGTCGCATTAGGATTGGCATCGGCCCAAATGTGACAGTTCTGGAAGTTAAAAATGCCGTCATGGGTAAACCCAGGACTGTTGTTGCATCCATTGGCAGAAATTCTCTCTAGGAGGGAAGTCTGCATTGTTGAGAGCTTGCACATGCTGGAGATGATACGGATACAGTAATTGCCGATGTAAAATCCGCTACACACTCATATGACTCAGCACACGCTCCTGGATAACAATCCTTCTTGTTGAAGTACTCGGACGTTCATGTACAAAGTCTTAACACCCTTTCCTCAACATCAGGTGTTATGGATCTGAGTCTACCTTCTCGTACATGATGTGCCAAACTCCCACTTTCTCGAAGGCGCTGATGTAACCTCGTAAATGTATGTCTGTCAGGCTGCCTGCAGCGAGGAAAAGCTTCATACAATCGTGCAGCCTGAAGTGCATTGCCATTAGCTTTGCCATACATGAAGTGCATGTCAACGTACTCTTCATTAGCGTAACCTCCGCCCATGGTGCCTTTACTTTCGTAACTGATTGTCTGTACGGCACAGTGCATGTAGGGAGCGAGGGGAGTAGTTGCGCATGTGTCAACAACCTGATAGGGGAACCCATACCTTGCGATACCAGCGTAATAACCTAGGAATCCAAACGTGTTTGGAGTTGGTTCCCAACTCGACTTGTTACGAGAACTCGACAACGGTTGATTTCCGGACCCGTGTTTATTGGACATTGTAGCTTCTTTTGGCCAGTACTTTCCATGTGTGAATTAATCACCATCACTTCTGTTATACCCTGTATAGTATATCCTGTAAATATTTTATATAAAAAAAATTCAATTGACAATATACTAGTTTAAGTTTATGCTTCGACTTATGGCAGCCCACTGTTGTTGCACCCTTAATTTCAACAAAAACAAAAAAGTTTTTTTAAAGCATCTGCAAACCATCACTATTAGTTATACTAATAAACCACAACATATACACTTGGTTGGCTTTGTAAAGTTCAGCTGATTACAGGAAGTTTGCCCCATCAACTTATATCACTCCTAAAAAATATGGTACACTCCTTTGGAACAGCGACGAGAGTGACCTACACACTGGGTACATTGGACCAATGACGAAGGTGCCCAAAAATCAACAAATACATCACCGCACACTAAACAACTTCTTCACATAACCCTTCTCTGCATAATATTATTCCTCTTAAAGCACTTCCCTTTTACATCAAGTTAACAGCCATCAACGGCCATGAGATGGTAAACAACAAAAAATGCAAACAGACCAAGTATTCAGGACATATTTTTTTTTCAAACCCAAACCACTTTAAATCAATCCTTGAGTGTCATAGCCTGTTGCTATAAGTCGAGCAGTATAAACTGAAAGTTCCAGCAAATTCACGAATGTGTTAGGTCACTCATTATTTATGATTTTATATGATAAGAAGTCTATAATTAATTCCATGTTCACAATATTCAAAAAACTTTATGAAGAAACAAGTCACAACACTATCATGCTCAGTCATGATCAATGTAAAGGGAATTTAATTCAATTGAAACCTTAATATTGATTCAACTTATAATTAACAGATATCATTATTAATGTAGTTTAATACAGAACTCCAATCAGCAATTCACAACAGATAACAGCAGCAATGTAATTAGTAAATTAGACAGTGTACCAAATACAAGTGTGGTATTTTCTTGGTGGTGTTTTCAAGGTTCAAAACAATAATGTGATAGCAAAATTTTAAAATACAATACCATTCTGCTTAATTTTGCCATTACAAACTCTACATTAGTTATATCTCACTTGTACGTACTTTTACTCATTCTTTGCTTAACGTTTGTTATACCCAATACATCTCACAAAGAATAGAACATTTAAGCTGCAATTTTACTATGTCTAGTGTGACGCGTCCTGTGCGTCTGCTGCGTGTTGCTGTGGTTATTGTAGTCACTGTAGTGGGCGTTGAGGTTATGTTTCGTGAAGTGCGCCGGATAGCTCAGTTGGATTAGTTTTCTCTACACCATTAGCCAGGTTTTAACTTTAAGTGAGACACTCCAGATTCATCAGCAGTTATATTTATTTATCTAGGGGCATTACATTTCATAAAATTCGGTACCGTTCAGTATAACAAAAATAAATAAAAATATTGCAATTTGCATTTAAATTCACTTTTCTACAGACGCTTAGCTACCATGATTCTTCCGTCCGACTTGTCGTATGGGCTAAGTTCTACCCAGTTATTAGCTTAGTAAAACAAAA